>OY720463.1:32682214-32947214 GCA_963082715.1 Harpalus rubripes | reverse complement strand
AAATTTTGACAGTGGCATCCAAATATTTTTGACAGTGACATTTATGTGTCAATTACACACATTTGAATTTCTTGCCTTGAAGTAGTTTTATCTGAGATTTTTTACATCAAATTATTTTATATGCATTTCTTTATCTCTAAATCTACAGAAGATATAATACTGAATTTATATTTATCGAATAAAGAATTTAACGTTCTTTAATATAAGTATTTACATAAATTTTCGATACATAATATTTAGATGATTTTCTTCTTGTAACTGCTACTTCCGGTTGTCCAATTGTTACCAAAAATTAATCAACTCTTCCCATAATTATCCCATTATCAATGAAGTTTAAATGTGGAAAATGTATTGTCATTTTATTAAAGGTAATTACAATACTTTAAAATTTAAATATTCATCAAATTAATATTTATTTGTGGTAGATAATTTTTCAAAATGGTACAATGTTCCGCCGTGCAGGGCACCACCAAGGATATTAATATTGTAATGTGCAGCGCCCACCGACGCCGCCACTGTCGCAGGGACGAGCGAGTGTCTATTTTTAGCGATGACGCAACAGACTTGTCCGATCCTACTTAATGGGGACTTATTAATTTGACATCACCCGCGGCGGACCTCCCTCCATACAATTTAGAAAAGGACAACAATTTTTTAGAAAAAGCGAGGTTTATACCATGGCCCTATGGCCGAGTCAATTGCATGCTCTCCCCTTCAGCACTTCGCCTCGTTGATCCCCAAATTTGTTTGCTATCTAATCAGCAAAGTTTGGTTATGTTATTTTGTGTAATTTCTGTTATTAATTATCTCTTGTACTAAAGAGTAGTGTTCTTTGGAATTTGAAATATCTCTAAAAAACCAAGTTCACAAATAAATAATGATTTAACACAAATGATGTACCGGGGGCACGATTGGTGTTTAAAAACATTGAAATCATTCCGTCTTACAGTTGAAAATATGGTTAGAATGCCGGGGTTTGAAGAAAAGTGGAAATAAACATGAATTAATTGCAAGATATGCAATGAGTAGAACATATACTTAAATAATTATATAAAAATATTTACGTGTCCTTTCAAAGAACAGTTGTGATCACGTGCTGGATCATATGATAAATGTCATACTGTAGTGCTAAATCTTGCTCACTACATAACTACTTATTAAATACTTTTTTACTCACTAGATGGCGTCCAAAAAGTTTGAATTGTATAAGTCCCCATTACGCGGTTGATGAAATCTATTGTGTTTGAGTTTTTATCTGAAATAGTGCTCTAGACACTTCTCGAATACAAAGGCCGGAGTATATAAGCACTGTTAGTGAAGGCATTGGACAGTCTGATATAAATAAGCGTCGCGTGTTAAATAGTGGGTGATATAAACAGATAGTCGACAAGTTGTAAACAACGATCACAAATACACTAGATATAACTTCATAGCATTTGTTTTGTTTTCGGCTGGACAGAAAGAGACAACTAAGGATAGAGATATGTAAAGGCCCCTCACGGAGTATTCGCTAGATGTCACTGCTTGTTTTATTAAAATCATATTAAAATGAACTGTACTATATTTGAATTATTAACGAAAACCAATTATAAAATGCATAAAACAAATTGTTATCAGTATTAAGAAAAGGTAAAAGTAATTGTATATAATTATTTATTTTATTCTATTGATTTTTAAACAATGTTGTTTTTATATACTTGCTTCTTATTCTATTTGTAGTTTTTTCTAAGTTTATTTTTGTTTTATATGTGGACCTGGATTTTCAAATAAATGTTTAAAATTAAATTGAGCAAGTGAATGCCATGATTATTTAATGGATCGTAATCCAGGATATCGTTATGAATACAGTTCTACCGAAATTCCCGTAGATAAATTTCTCATCGGGTCTCGTGGCCGCGATCCTGAGTGTATAGTCGCGAATCTGGGGAACCGGGTTCGATCCCGACCGACACCAAATATTTTTCGAATTTTAAATGGCACAAAATTGACCCCTGTGGTCAGACAGAATTTAAAGTTACAAAATCGAGGCCCGAACGACCACAACTTCCAAACAAAGGAGCAAAATGTCATAAATACATTATATGGACTGTAGAGACATCTCTCGACAAACTTTAGAGTAGACTTTGTATATCTCTATCTCTAGTTGTCTCTTTCCGTCCAGCCGAGAACATAACAAACAATAGTGACGTATAGGGCATGTTTTGTCTAGTATATTTGTGGTCATTGGTGGTAAACATAAATAAATATAGTTGTATAAATAAATAAGTGAGCTATATATTGTTTAAATAAATTATGTTAGTGGTTAAGTGTTTTATAATATTCTTAGTCTTAATTAGTGTTTAATATTTGTTTAATCGTAGTGTTCGTTATATTTATCATCTTTTAATTATATTTCATATATATTTATCGTTATAATAAACTTTTATTTTAATTATTAATAATTGTCTAATATTTACACTTCACCCAAATAAATAAAAACGTTACAAGATATACATTGGATTGCTAACTTGTATGTTGTGCAAATATACCTATATAACTAAAAAGCAGACTTCTCTTAAGTGAGAGATAGGGCATCAACAGTATATTTTAGTTTTATAGGTATATTGTTGTGCACGTAGTCACCTGTGATGCAAGCAATTGGAAGGCAGCCCTTTACAAAAAAGGCAAAATACGCGTCAAGTTTAAAATTACAGAATAGAAACAAATTATAAATGGAATGAATTAACAGATTTTTTATATTTATTGCGTATATTTTAAAAATTTAAGTTATAATTTCATTACATATATAGCAAATTCACAATAAAATATGAATATGCTAAGTCTGGTTTTAATCATATATATATATATATATATATATATATATATATATATATATATATATATATATATATATATATATATATATATATATATATATATTCTAGGCCTTTCCAAATAATCAGTTTCAATAAAATGATCACTGCAAATTTTTGATGCTTTTGTAAGTGTAAAATTTTTCTTTTTACAGCATCTATCTACAATCGTAATATACAACTTTTATTTAAAAGAAATCTGTAAAATATTTAAAACAATCATATGAATAAATATGTATACATATATCTGAACAATAATACTTACTTGAAATTTTTTCGAAAGTTATCCTTGCTATATCTATTTGTGCACCCAAAAGCACTACAAAAAGACGGCGTATTGCCTATTATTATGGAAATATCTCACTTAAAGTATTTATTCACTAAGAACACAACACAAACACCACTTCATTCAAGAGAACTACCATATAATGCAATAATAGACCAACGAACGTTTGGCGTTTTGCCTTATCTGCAAATGGCGCTGTACCCTCACACTTTGCCTCACTTGTTAAGCGTAGCATAATTTAATGATGTTGGTCATGTTGTAAATCAACCTTTATACTGCAGCGTCATCTATGGTACAAATTGTAAAATTAATATATAACCTAACAGTCGTGCCTGTGCCTGCAATTATTGAGAATAATATATTTGAACTTTGATAAATGTATGTTATAAGATTAATCATTTTATAACTCTGTTTCTATTTTTTCTCTTTTACTTATATTGTGTTAATATTTCCAGAAGTCGATCGTCTGAAAACTTTATTTTACTTAAAGTCTTCTATTGATATCAACATTTCTAAACGACATTTCTTTCACCGTATTATCATCTTGAAGACAGAAGTTCTCATGGATGTTTTCTTTATTTAGAAAACTATAAACCACCTCCTATATTGTAAGTATATTTAGTTATTAAATAGGATAAAGTGTTTTAGTCATATTAAAAAGTTCACTGAGGTATTTATTACTAAAGTTTTTTTGCTAGTGTTGCAATAAACAGCTAATACTTTGATATTAAAATATCTTATAATTTGAAAATTAATACGTTTACATTTTCAATATCATCGCTCATTTGCTATAAACACAATGTTCAATCATTTTGTTGTATGTATTTATCAATTTTGATTTAAATTGTTATTTTTAGGATACATATTTTATTGATTAATAAATAATATTTTAAATTTTATGTACTATACGTCTGTACATTGCACATAAAATGTGTCCTCTTTTCATATTGGAAAATTACACCATTGAAATTTCTCTATGTAGGTACATTTGTTTGGAACACGAAAATTACAACAATTATAAATTTCTAGGTAAAAAATAAAGGTTTCTGCAATAGTTTCTTATGGAAGTGATTTTACTGACTAAAAAAAAAAATTTGCAAAAGAAATTAAGTAGCTTTTGTTAAGAATTCGATAGTTTGTTTATTCAGTTATAGTTTAAAACCCTTGAAAAGGTAAAGTAAGAAAATTATTAGCAATTAATATGTTACGTATAAGTTAAAAACCGTATGTCGTTCCCTCACCCGCCCTCAAATAAGTCAAGTGCAACACAAGCTATGCAGCATATCGAAGTTGTAGGATAAAATCGAGACATACGTTCATTGATTTTTGTAGTGTATTTTTATTTCAATAATTATAAAAATAAATCTGGAAATAAAGGGTCGGTCTAGGTGCTACATATAATGATTTGCATAAGAGATTTACTTTTATGAGTTTCTCGGCCTTTAAAGTTTAGCAAAAATTTCCTTGGTAAGAAATACATATAAACATACAAACTACACTTTTCAGGTCTATTATTATTAATTAATATTAATTGAATAAAAACAATACCTGCTATAATTATAAATTGTATTTTATTTTGTAAATCCAGTAAAATTCATGCTCGAGAGTCCATAATAGACCCGTTTAGTGATGACGTAGGCCAGGTTTCCAAACAAGAAAATGGTTGCCGCCTTGGTAACGGTTGCTACGTTATTTAAAATCATATACATATAATATATACTACTAGATTGAGTTTACAATGTTAAATGTTTGTGCCGAATAGGGGATTACGATTAAGCGAATTTTTAGCGCCCCGTCGCGGTATTTTTGTGAACTATGTGGACAAACAAGTAACTGTCATTGTGCTGTCAAGTTAATAGCCGTGTGAAATTTGTGTTTTATATTAAAAGTATGGGTACTAGGTGCGCATATGGCCTCTGTAAGTGTGATTACAGGAATAAATATAAAAAAAATATACGAGAGGAGTTAATTTTATTCCATTTCCCAAGCCGCTCTCATGGTTTATCCGTAACTAAACTAAATGGTTTCGTGGAAGTAGTGGTATATGGGTCCGTAGTTAAATACGTTTGATACATATTGGGATGAAAAATAGCACCACTTTATATTTACATCAAGTACCACACACGTATTACTTGAAACTGACGCAGATACCCATTTACCACCATCAATACTGGGTAATATAATATTACTGCGTTCCGTATTCATACAATTTTGAATTCTGAAAGCGTTATAAAATTTTAAGTTAGAATAAGTACCCAGTAACCAACCTGAACTAACCTTAAAATAAGATCGCTCTTTTTCCGCATTTTTTCAAACCACAACACTCTAATCATCTTTTTTGTTCTTTCACCGAATGATTTTCAATATTTTTCTGTTTAAATTTCGTCCCTGGCACTAACTTTGCATTAAAAAAATTTATTTTCATAACATGTCAATAGAAAACGTCTGTTTGTCCATATAGTTCAAGATTTTACCGCAAGTGGCGCATTTTGTGACGTCACGATCGGAATCCCCTATTGAAGATATGGACGCCATAACGAAACGCTAAGAGAAAGGCGCGAAATTTAAACGTAAGAAAAAATATGTTTTCTGAAACTACAAAACTACATATGTACACTGTAAATGTTGAAAAGCAAATTCAATAATAAAATATATTTATACATGGAAAAAATAGCGAAACAAGCTTTGTAAACAAATACTAAACACAAAATAGCTATTTGTGTATTAAGAACGCAAAATAGGACATTTTTGATTGAGAGGTTGTTGCCGCGCGACGTAGGAGCACTGCATTCTCTCGAAATCGACAATGTACGTACATTTGCGCTCGAAACACACAAGATTTTTTCTACAGTTCTCCACCATAACAAAGAGTAATATAATGTACACTTTGTACTTACAGTACTACTCAATAGTTTTGCAGTGAAGACAGGAACGTATTCAAATATAACTTCAAGATATTCTTTTGGCTTTCGTTTTTTCAAAAAATTGATGCCAATTTTGTAATGAATATTATAAGTTTTTGTATAATTTATTTGTTTCAAGTACATTAAATTAGTGCAGTGAAAAAGTGGATGTCTATTGGGAGCGTTCACGCCAAACTTTTGCAGGTGCCAGCACAACTGTTCACACAGTTTATTTTATATTTAATTTATCGTTATTTTTCATTTTTCTTGAGCTACTGCTTCAATCTAATCTAAGCATTTTATACTTTTGTTTTTGTAAATAAATGCCCTATTTTATTTTCACAGCAGTGCGGCATTTTGTACCGACAGAGCAGTTATGTCAGATTGACTTGTGAAGGTGGTAAATGTGTAACTACAGTGCCATTAATTCCTGACTAAACGTTTCTATTAAGAATGTAGACAAGTGATATTTTTCAATATTGTACAGTTAGAAATTTGAATTTTCTACTTTGTCGCGCATGAGCGGCAAAGTGACATTTTGCGTTGACAAAAAAGCACAAATGGCTATTTTGTATATAGTCTGTAGAAAAATAAACTTGAAAGACACTGGCTAACAGAAATGACAGGTTGCTGGACTGCCAACTTAAATTAAATAAAATTCACTACTAAAGAAAATAGTTTTTATAATTATTGAAAAAGTAATGTAAATTAAATATTGGTAGTACTTTTTATTGGACAACTGAGCTTTATTATTTTGAAGTGAAGAAATTATATAAAATACATATTATAAGTTAATGCATAGTTACTTTTTTTTTCATTATGTGGGAGAATTTACACTAGAATTAGCGTCTCGTTATGGTGCCCATCGGTTCAATTCGGCACAAAACTGGACACTGTCGGCGATGGATGATCGGTCTAGTACATATACCTATTAAATATTTTTTATTTAATTCTAAATATGAAATTATCACTTTAAAGAAAATATTCTTGGCTGCTAAGAAATTTATTTGAGTTTCACGACCATACTAGTTGATATAGTAAAAAAATTTAGGCAGAGGAGTCACGTCATCATTTCATTACAAAATGAAAAATCACTGTAGTATTGGCCGAGTGATGTATATGTTTAGGAAAACGAAGAAAATAAATACTATTTTTTTGCATACTATAAGTAAAGTACATTTTAATTAAATTTACAATTATTTTAAAGTCGAACATAATGTTTTGAATGAGTTTTAATTTATTTAAAATAATTGTAGTTCATTTTTTCACCACATGTTGGTACTATTGGATTTCAATATTTAAACGTTTACATGACATGTTTCTCCCGGAATTGTCAATCGTCGACTGTCATTAGTTATTCGTTACTTTTTCGTATAATTAACATTTTTGTCTACGTTGTTTGTTGTGTTTTCTCAGAATTCCATTACTGTTGCCTTGTTGCGTATCAAATCTGTATTTTCAATACAAACAGTAACTGTTTTTCGAGTTGTGTTTCTTTGTTTTTTTATTTATTCATAACCTCTGTACACTACTGTACTGACTGTTCATTTCTTTCTGTGTTCAGTTGTGATTTTCGTTTTGTCTCTTTCATTTTATTGGTGTTTTGTCGTTTTACAATGCCGAAAGCATTATCGAAACAATCGCAAGAGCTATTTATTCCCAATATTCCTTCTGAAACCCGACTCGGTATGCGCTACATCGAATTTTCAATACCATAAATTGGAAATATATTAAATTTTACAATAATATTCAATTATTATTCGACTATTAAATAAATTAACTTGATCACATAAATAGCATCGCAGGTAAATACAATTATTTTCTAAAATTAAATTAGTGTACCATGTAAATCTACTATTTTCGTGACGTCATTATACGTCATTATCTAGTTACAAAGTTTGATGACGTGACTCCTCTGCCTAAAAATTTTTGCTATAGGTATATGGTCTAGTGTATATCTTTCCTTGTCTATGTTTAAAATTGACTGTGAAAGTAGTAGTGGGAGATTTCCCCTTCTTCAAATTTTAGGCTCTTTAAAAGGCACAGATGAAAGAAATATAATTGTTATTAGTACTTGTTACGTCCTGTAAGTTGTACAGTGCATATTTTAAGGTTTTATTTTAAATTTGTTTTATCATGGTGATGTACTTCGCTGCTAACTTCAATCATTATAGCATTTCACGAAAGTCGATCGTTTTTACCTCACGCTATGAAATGTTCTCTTTCTTTCTTGTACTTACGACAATGTATAAATCTATCATTCTTACTCTTAACCGTTCCCTACAAATGCATTGTGTATCAAGGTTTCTTATATTTAAAACTATTAAAATTAACCCGTAAGCTTAAAATTAATATTAATAAAAACTAAATACATATGTCGAGAACTAAGTTTTCATCATCAGTAATACAAGGGAAAGTTAAACAGAGTAGTCAAGATTAGTCAACAGGTCAACAATGCCAGAGGTCCTAATAACTCTAGAGAGAGTTCTTAGGACCTCTGTTTAACTTTTCCTTGTTGTACTACTGATAATGAGAACTTACTTTTTATTAAAATTAATTTTAAGCTTAAGGGGTAATTTTAATAGTTTTAGTTATATTTAACCTTGGACTCCATCTATTATTAATTTTCTTATATCTAGTTCGTAAGCTATATACTCTAAGTTAGCAACGAAGACACCATTTTCTTGTTTGGAAACCTTCGTGACGTTACATTAAACGGGTCTATTTTGATTATAGACATCTGCCGCATCGACCAGATCAATCGGCTTCACTACCTGACATATAAATGAACTAAATGACGGCATCATATTGGAATGCTATTATTAGAGAAATTTGACTGTAGAATATATATTTTTATAAATTCATGGGAGTTTTACCTTAAATATACCTACTACTAACTCCACGTATTTAAAAGTCTTTGGAGGTCTTTGCAGAATGGTGTGCATATATTAATACTTCTTCTTGTGAAAAATTCATATGAATAAATTATTATTACCTACTCGCATTAATATTAATAATAAACAGTTATTTATTGGCTAATGCAAACTACTGTCCATTACTGCAGTTGTTTCTTATTCCATAGTATACTAGATTAAATTTAAACTAAATTAGAGAAAAATGGTGAAAATCTCCGAAATTATTGATTTTAGGCATTAGGATACCTTTAATAAAATATGAAGATATTACAAAAGAAACACAACTGAATAATAAAATATAGGATGTTCCATTTGAAAATGACGGGTTATATTAATTTAAAATTGAGTATATTTGATTCGCTTTATGTAACATTCTGTTTAATGAAACTTTTAAAAAATGGGGCCTCGTGGCCGCGTGCCTGAGTGTCTGGTCGCGAATCTGGGGAACCGGGTTCGATTCTGACCGACGCCAAATATTTCAAATTTTAAATGGCACAAAATTGACCCCTGTGGTGCACTCTCCACGCCAGCAATGAGTGCCCGTGAGGAGACGCCTGGTAAACGCCCGCGCGGTACAAATATGTCATCATCATTACCGATAACTGCGTACAAAGCAGATTGGCATACCCAGCAATGGGTAATATGCCGTGATGATATATTTTTTATTTATTTATAAAAATGTATGAGAACATAGAGTATAGATGTAAGTTGTACAGAAGAAAAATTCTTAATTTTTACTATTAAAATAATTATAGTACGCCTTTATAAAGCAATGCGTGTATTATGTCTTTATTTAGAGAAAAAAACGGAATAACTTTGCAACGCCGAGGAAAACTAACACAAAATTCATATGTGTGTATAGGTGAATAAAATACAAATGAAAATATATAAAAATATATAGGTGTTCCATTTAAAAAAAGAGAATAACAGTTGAAGATCATGATATTCTGCATTTGAATCAACAAAATTAATTTTGCATGCTTCGTAACGGCAAAAATTTGATATGAAAATGTCGAAAATCACGTCAAAAATAATGATAGATTTTAATTTGCTTTTTATTTTTTGGTCAAATTATCATTTGACAGTTAAAACATCAATTTCGGGGACAACGCGCAAGCAAAAACTGTTTTCCCATTTTTTTCCCTAACATGGGAAATTCAATGTTAAAATTTTAAATTGGCGATATTTCTTTACGTATTAATTTTAGAAAAATAGTGTAATGAAGAAAAATGTTGAGAATGAAAATGTGCATCGATGAATACCGAGTTTGTTGTCCATTTGTTTCTTATGTACGCAGCAAAAGAAAATACACATTTAAGGCACGAAAAATAAAATAATAATTTATGTTTGATGTTTCTGACAGATTTGACATTTCATTTGATTTAATAATTATTATTAGAATTTGTGATCATTTTCTACTTTAGATTGTCTTCCTATTATTCTAATAATAAAATCAAATGAAATGTCAAATATGTCATATGTCAGAAATAACAAACATAAATTATTGTCTTATTTTTCATTGCCTTAATTCGTGTATTTTCTTTTGCTGCTAACTCGTACATAAACAATTGAATAACAAGCTTGGTACACATCGATGCACAAAAAAAGTAGACAGCCGTTATATATATATATATATATATATATATATATATATATATATATATATATATATATATATATATATATATATATATATATATATATATATATATATATATATATATATAGGGTGTAAATGAAATAAGTGCATTAAATTTAACCAGTAATATAACTCGGCGAGAGCAACAATATTTCTTAATAACTTTTTCTCGAAATCGCATATTTTTTAGCATTTTTACCACCCCGTAAATTGACGAGTCGTTCCAAATATTTTTATGATAATTGAATGCAGTAGCAATAGCTATGAAAAATTTTGTTTTAGCAATTGACAGTCTTGTCAATTGTTGCAATTAAATTTTGACATTAGTAATAAAATTCTTAATAAGGTAAAATTCTGTCAAAATGCGAGTACACAGACATTGTAATTACTTACCTATGGTTTATTTATTTATTTTTTACTCGTATCTGTACTATATTTTACTTGACATCACGGTTGACATAAAGACAGTGTCATGGAGTTGCCAACGCATTTACACGGAGCGTTTCCAAATCATCACCAAATCATTCTGTTCTTAATATTCGCACATTTGTTAATCTTGTACATCTTTATCACATCACAATACGGAGTGTCACATATCCATATCACATATCCATAACATGTGCAATATGTTCTATGTTTTCAGCACATAAAAGACTTCAATTTTGGGAATGGCTCATAATGTTCATTAATGAGACTGAATTTACTTGGGAAGGTGTATTTATTATGCACAATACACATCTCGACAGACGAAAATGCTGTAAAAATTTTCATTAAAACATATTTGAGCGGGAACAATAAATGGACGACTAATTATTAGTACTCAAGTACCTCTTTTAGATGGACAAAAGTTTGTACTTACATTTTTTGAATAACGTATTTAAACTATTATGATTTATCGACGATAAATAATCATCTCATAACCTAATAACTATGCTTTTGATCTTCCACTCGTTTCCTCGCCCCTCTTTGTCTTCCACTAATCACGGGTGATTAAAAAGTCTGGTTCAATACACAACTTTATAATTTTGTTATCCAAAATTACTGTGACTGCAAGTGTAACCGATAACCGACAATTTTTGAGCTGTTTGTATCTCACTTGATTACGACAGCAGCCATTTGTTCTCCATGGGCGCGCGCCGAAATATGCAGTAAATCTTTAAAGAATTTTAACTCAAAATCTAAAAGACTTAGAAAAAAAAGTTATTATAAATATATATATATATATATATATATATATATATATATATATATATATATATATATATATATATATATATATACAGGATGAGTCTGGGAAGACGCCCCCCCCCCTTTAACTTTTTTATTATAAGTAATAGAAAAAAATGGCTCATATAAGTTTTATTATTTTACATATACTATTTGATGGCAGATGTAGATATTTTTTATAAAGTCAGGTTTACAAGATACGACTATCAACTTTTATTTTTCAAATGGCAACCTATAGTTATTTTAATAAAATTGAAACCGCCATTTTTTTCTCTTTTCAACGATGTATTATTTTTTATTAATGTATTTGAAAAATTTCGAGAAAAATGAGAAAATTTAGAAATATTAGAAATAATTTTTAAACAAATATTATAGGTGGCTATGTGAAAATAAACAAAACGCAACAATGTAAAACAATTAAATTAATATCAAAAAAGTATACATTTGTTTGTTACTTAATTTAACTTATTATGTAAACAAAAAAATACATTTTGAAATGTTTACGAAGAACGAATTAATTGATATGATTCTAATAATTGGTGAATTCACTGGAATCATAAGAAGAGAAAAGAATTTTTTCTACTCCCACTTGAAAAACTTATCATTTCTTCACAATTTGCAGAATGGATATGTAGGCAATACTAGTTAACTGAACGGATATAATTTCATATCCATTCTAGGATGGATATGAAATCCAAGAATCACAAATCACGTAAGTAGTGTAACCTAGGTAACTGTCTATTCATTTATTACAAAATTAAGAAGAAGAACGATACAAATGTCATATTTGACATTTCAATGTTGTCATTTAGATAGAAATATATTCGGTGTAAAAAGAAATTTGAATTTAATAACAATTAACTGAATTATATTATGAATTAGTTGTAAATATTGAAAAGAACGTATAAAAAATGGGAATCAGAACGGTATGAAATGTCACTTTCACGAATCAAGATTATTCTTCTTAGATTTGGTAATAAAAAATCGTAAGTAGTATGTAAAATTATTGTATACCTACTTATAAGATATGAACTACTATACCGGGAGCGGTTTCCTAGACGTCGGCAACCGAGTTTAAGAACACTGAGAAGGATTTTTACCCGATACTTACAGATGTAGAAGACATGAAAGAGCGTATTCGAAATGTTTTTCAGAATATTTCGCGAAACATGCTGGCAGATGTTCGAACACATCACGTTCAACGCTAGAATTTTTGTATTACAGAACATGGTCGTAATTTTGAACATTTGTTTAAAGTTGTTTTTGTTACTAAATTTGTTGTTTTAGTTTGCTAAGTTTTATAGCACTATAACGTTTTGTTTATTTTCACATAGCTACCTATAATATTTGTTTAAAAATTATTTCTAATATTTCTAAATTATCTCATTTTTCTCGAACTTTTTCAAATACATTAATAAAAAATAATACATCGTTGAAAAGAGAAAAAAATGGCGGATTCTATTTTATTAAAATAATTATAGGTTGCCATTTGAAAAATAAAAGTTGATAGTCGTATCTTGTAACTTAGCATTTATTATCAAAATATTGAAAGTATTAAGAATAAAATCTCTGTTTTACAATCTGCAACTTATTCTTGCGATTACAATGTAATAGCTTTTACTGAAACTTGGCTCAAAAACAATGTTGACAACTCTGAAATATGTGTTAGCAACTATAATTCATTCCGCTGTGATCGAAAGCATAAAATTTGTAATGTTAATCGAGGAGGTGGTATTCTCTTAATTGTTAATAAAAATCTGACATCTTCCAGGGTTGATTTAACTCACTATAATATCTTGCCTGATATTGTTGATGTATTATATGTCAAAATAATTCTTAATTCAAAACCATTATATATCTTAACACTTTACATTCCGCCACAATTAAATACCACAAATTATTGTACCATTTTCGATTTTCTAGAGCATTTACCATTTCTTCAAAATAATAATTTCATATTACTAGGAGATTTTAATATCCTTGAAATTACTTCTAACTCAAATTGTCCTAAAGTTAAGTTATTAAATGATTTTTTAGATTTACAAAATTGCGAACAATATAATAATATTCTAAATAGTTCAAATACATTGCTTAATCTAGTAATTTCTAATGTTAAATGCTCTGTCAATTGAGCTTACGAAAATTTACTGGAAGTTGATTATAATCACCATCCTTCTTTAGAGTGCATAGTCGATATTTCTGTTGTCAAAAATGATATTGAAAATAAATTTAATAGCTTCCAGTACAATTTCAAAAAAGCTGATTTTAACAAAATGTACAATCTTATTGGAGAATTTGATTGGTCTACACTACAGAATTTTTCTGACGTTAATGAAGCCTGTAACTTTTTATATAAGAACCTTTATAATATTTTTGACCAGTGTGTACCGATAAAACTTCCCTTTAAATTGTGCTACCCTCCCTGGTTCACTAAAGAAATTAAATTAGACATTAAGAATAAAGAAAAATACAGAAGGCTCAGTAATAAATTTCCAAACAATTTGTATTATTTAAATTCTTACAAATCTATTAGAAGCAAAATGAAAAGTAATATCAAATTGGCATATTCTAATTATATCCGAAATTGTGAAAATTCAATTAAAAATAATCCTGCCGAATTTTGGAAATTTATTAATAGTAGGAGAAAAACGCCATCTATTCCTTCAGTCATGAAACTCAATAACAGGGAAGTTTCTTCCACATGCGATATTTCTAACGGTTTTGCTTCATTCTCTTAATAGTAGTAGTACGAAACTTCTCGGAATACGGTTTGACTGGGCCGTAATCAGTCGCTGATATTGGGGATCTAGTGTCTATTTGAATTGAAATAATTGTATGGAAGCATTTGGCTTCATTCTTTGAATCTGTTTTCCTACCAACAAATCCTACTTATCAATCCCATTTCCCTGTTTTTTCCAATAATCTTTCTCATTACTGAATATATCCTCTGATGACATTGAATCTGCTATTCGTAAGCTTAAATCTAATCTTTCTTGCGGTCCAGATCTTGTTCCTAGCCTAGTTATAAAAGATTGTTCATACCCTTTGTCATTTGCACTAATCCATATCTTTAATCTGTGTATTAAAGCCAACACTATTCCTACTAAATGGAAATTGACTAAAATCACGCCTGTCCATAAATCTGGTTCTGTCTCTGATGTATCAAATTATAGACCTATAGCTATCCTATCGAACTTTAGCAAAGTATTTGAAAGTATTATATATTCCAAAATTTATTAAGTCAAAGGTTTAATTTCTCTGTGCCAACATGGTTTCATGAGTAAAAGATCTACAACAAGCAACCTAGTTAATTTTACTCATTTTATTTCTTCTATAATGGATAATAGAGGTCAGGTAGATTGTTTATATACAGATTTTGCTAAAGCCTTCGATAGAATAGACCATAGTTTTCTAGTTAGTAAACTTCTGTCTTACTCTTTTTCTCCTGCTTTAACTAATCTTCTAGCCTCTTACCTTTCAGACCGCAAGTTATATGTCCAAATACGTGGCTTTAAATCTCATACATACACTTCAACATCTGGAGTACCCCAGGGATCTAACCTTGGTCCACTTTTATTTCTTTTATTTATCAATGACCTACCCGCCAAATTAAATTGCGAGAAACTTTTATTTGCTGACGATGTGAAAATATTTTATTCTGTAAAAACTATTGACGATTGTTTACAACTCCAACATGATATTAATTCTATAAATGAATGGTGCTCCATCAACTCGTTATCTCTTAATATTAATAAATGTAATATTTTATCATTCACGAGAAAATTTCATCCTCTTTTGTTTGACTATAAAATTGATAATAAAAGTTTACTTCGGGTTAACGTTATTAAAGATCTGGGAGTAATTTTCGACACTAGATTGTCATTTATTCATCATATTAACAATATTTACAAGGAATTCATTAAATTGCTTGGTTTTATAATACGTAATACCCGATCATTCAAAAATATTTCTTCCATATTTACTCTTTATTATTCATTGGTGCGCTCTAAAATTGAGTACTGCTCTATTGTATGGAACCCCACTTACGAATGTCATCAAGATTTATTAGAAAAAGTACAGAAAAAATTTCTAAAATTTATATTTTTTAAAATAAATAAAATTTACCCTGATTATAATACATCATATTGCGAATTACTCGAGATGATTAATATGCCAAGTCTTTTGGAAAGACGTGAGGCTTACTCAATTTTTTATTTATCTAAGTTAATTAATGGCGACATTGCTGACCCCATATCCACTAGTTGTCTTAACTTCCAAATTCCTCGTATTTCCACCCGCTACTCATGTACTTTCTATCTTCCTACTCCCCGAACTAATGTCCTACAGGTTTCCCCCATTTATCGCATGTGTTCGTACTACAATATTAAATTCTCTAATTTTGACGTTTTTCTTCTAAAGCCTAGTCAAATTTTAAAATGTATAAATAATAATATCCTTCATACATTTTAATCTTTTAAATATTATTCTTTATTGTATTGTATATTTTTAAGTGTGTTTCCTGCTCTTTCATTGGGAATAATCCTGTTGAGCAGTTGTAATAAATAAATAAATAAACCTGACTTTATAAAAAATATGTACATCTGCCATCAAATAGTATATATAAAATAATAAAACTTTTATATGAGCCATTTTTTCTATTACTTATAATAAAAAAGTTAAAGGGGGGGGGGGCGTCTTCCCAGACTCACCCTGTATATATTATATATCTTTCAAAACAAAATACCATAGCAATGTCTTGTAAGAAAAAAAATTTGTTTCAGATAATAAACTGCCAATTTGTGAAGAATTCTTGTGTGCATCAGTTCCATTTTTGCAACGAACTTTCACTAGTTAATTCATTGATCAAGAATCAGTTATGGAGAGCAGAAGCGAGACCGGGGCACATACAACAATAACAAATTATCAAAAATTTGAAGAAGTGCATATCAAAGAAGAACCATTGGAAGAAATATCCTGGGATCGACAATATGAAAATGTTTTGCAAAGTATAAAGAAAGAAGAATGTATAACTGACAATGATGAGCAAATTGACAAAGTATATGGCGACAATTCAATTACGATAAATAACGATATCCAGAAAACTAAAATTATTAACAAAAACAGATTTTGTTGTACAATATGTAATAAGAGTTTTATAAATAATTACCGCTTGAAAATGCATATGTGTATACATAGTGAAAAAAAAAGATTTCCTCTGCCATATCTGTAATAAATATTTTAGAAAAAATCATGATTTGAAAGTTCATTTGAAAATTCACACAGGAAATAAGGAATATGAATGTACTTTATGTAAAAAATTATTTTTACTAAAGCGTCATTTAAAAGACCATAAACAATTTACACAAAGAAGTAATCTATCGCAACATATGAAAATTCATAGTGATATAAAAGAATATAAGTGTGAAATATGCAATAAAGTATTTACACAAAGTAGTACTTTAAGCAATCATAGGAAAAGTCACAATGAAACCAGAGCATATAAGTGTTCTACATGTAATAAATCATTTATACTAAGTTCTCATTTAAAAGATCAGAGGAGTCTGCAAGAGGGCGCATAAGAGAAGTGCACGATTTACGTTACAAAAATAAAAGTTAAATTAACGAAAGTAATTTACAACAAAAAGCTGTAAAAATTACGTTTTGTGAAACACTTCAGTGATACGTTTCTATTAAAATACAATTTTAAGTAAATTATAATTTACTGAGCAAGAAATAAAACTAGCAGAATACGCCGCTGCCTTTTAGGTTATATGAAACACGTGTTGTCGATAAATACCCAATATGAACGAAGAAGGAATAAACAAAATACTTGAAAAACTCCAAAAATTAGATAAACTCGACGTCATTGAAAATGAAGTCATCAGTTTTAAAACCCAAATGGGAAATATGTACACGGAATGGACAAGTATAAAAACGGATTTAGGAGTTTTACAAAATACGTGCATGGAACAGCAAAAAACAATAAATTATTTGGAGAAACAAATGAAAAGAAGGAATATCATTATCTCAGGTTTTATTGTAGAAGATGGTGAAGACTTAAAACGGGAAATTATAAACTTCATCTCGAATACTTTCGAAACAAAAATCTCCAGTTCAGATATAGAAGACATTAAAAGAATTGGCCACCAGTCTCAGAAAAATAGGCCAATAATGGTATCCTTTTCCAATATGAATGTAAAAAATGAATTGTTAACAAACAGGAAGAAGTTAAAAGGGACAAACATATTCATAAATCATGATCTAACAAGCGGAGAACGTAAAAGTAGATCAAAATTGATGCAGACTAGACGAAAACTGAAAGATGAGGGTAAAAACGTACAAATCAGAGGACAGAAATTGTATGTAAACGGTACTCTATGGAAGGACAACGAATCAACCTCCATGGAAGCAGGAGAATTAGCAGCGAAAAGAACACGAAGCAGTCTGTCTTCAGATGACGCATCGCCCAAACCCAACCCCAAAACTCAGAAACTCACAAAAGAAGAAAAGAATAGACCAGAAAACCCGCCAGCCAATCTTAATACTCCACAAGGCAGCCAGCTATGTAAAGAGGGGAGTATTTGACTAGATTACACTTTAGGGTATTCTAATGCATTAACAAACAATAATAAAACCATAGAAAATTGCCTCTGCGTACTATTCTGGAACATCAATGGTTTAAATTCATTATACAGTTTAGAATGTGAAACTATGGACAGAATAGCTCGCTGTGATATCTTATGTTTTTGTGAAACTTGGATACCTCACAATATTATTAATTTACCAGAATTTTTAAATCATTTTCACATAAGTGGTGTTAGTCTAGCAACAAAAATTAAAGATAAAGGTCGAGCTAGTGGGGGCATAATAATACTTGCAAAAAATAAATTTAAAAATCGTATTAAGATTATTGAAAATGAAAATTTATGGATATTTTTTACTCTACATTCCGGTAAAAATAAATACTTAATTGGTGTGTTATACTTAAAACCAGACCTTGATCTTAACTTTTGTCTAAACCTCTTACAGGAAACACTCTCATCACTTTTAAATGTTTATGTAGGTTACAAACTCCTCCTGGTCGGCGACTTCAATGCCAAATTGGGCCAATTAAATCAAGCACCAGTAGGGTACTTCAATTCCGAAAATGTTTGGGAGCGGAGGGTATCTAGTCATAACGTAGAAGATAACAGAGGTAAAAAACTTGTTGAGATCATGGAAGATATGGCTCTGTATGTACTAAACGGACGCACAACAGAAGATAACCCAGGTAAATATACTTATATTAGCATGAATGGTTGCAGTACAATTGACCACGCTTGGGTTAACCTGGAGATTCTTCCTTGTATACAAAAATTTGAAATAATAGAGTCGATTGATACTTCTAATCATGGTATTTGTACTATATATATTCTTGATACGGCAGAGTACTTCAATAATATAAATCCTAATTGTGATACAGTCAGTCATTTAATTAAATTTAAATTTGAAAATTCTAATTGCTATATGTATAAAAATAATCTTAATAATTCGGAAAGAATATATTTTGCAAGTACAGATGTAAATAAATTAAATAGTAACTTACTATCTGCCATAAAGGATGCTGCCGCCAATTCTGGTATGCTAAAAGTCACAAAAACTAATATTCACCGCAAATTATCTCGCCCCTGGTATAATTATGAATGTATTAAGGCTAAAGCTGAACTAAAAACCCATTTAAAAGCTTACCGAAAAGGAAGAGGTCCAAATTTACTTAATAACTTTGTTATTGCAAAAGCAAATTACCGTAAAATTATATGTAGGGCTAAAAAGGAATATTTCACGAATGTAAAAACTAAACTTTCTAATGTCAAAAACAGTAAAGGATTCTGGGAAACAATTAAACAATTAAATAAAAAACCATTTACAGCAAACGAAATTGAAATGGAGGTTTGGAAAAGGTATCTCATCGAGCAATATTATTGTTGCAGACCAGCAGAAATGTGCTATTATTTTGATAGCTCACACCCTTTTCTAGACTCGGTAATTACTTTAAATGAATTACAATGTAGTATAAATAAATGTAAATTAAACAAAGCACCCGGTAATGATGATATACAATACGAATTTTACAAAAATCTCACCCCTAATTGGGAGCATTACATCCTAAACTTATTTAATAATATTTTAACTACAGGGGCAGTACCAGAATCTTGGTCGGCAATGCAGCTCAGTATGATATACAAAAAAGGAGACAAATCTAATCCCAATAATTACAGGGGCATTGCGTTAATTGTCACAATCTGTAAAATATTCACCCAGATTTTGTATAATAGACTTCAGCCTTGGGCGGAAGATAATAATATAATTAGCGAATTCCAATCTGGATTTCGAAATAAAAGAGGAACAATAGACAATATATTTACATTGACTGGTATCATACATTTACATTTAAGGCTTACCAAAAATAAGGTATATGCGCTTTTTATTGACTTTAAAAAAGCGTTCGACACCGTTAATCGAGAAAAGCTATGGTTAAAGCTATATAAGACAGGCATTAGTGCAAAGATTATTAACTTAATACAAAAGCTCTATTTAAATACGTCAGTCCAAATAAAATTAGGAAACGCCCTTTCAGAAAAAACTGTTAGCTCAATAGGTGTACTTCAAGGCGAAATTCTTTCTCCTTTGCTATTTTCAATTTTCATTAATGATATAGAGTCATTTTTTCGTGGAAAAAATATAACAGGATTAAATATCGATGGGTATCATGATATTTTGTTACTAGGATATGCGGACGACTTAGTATTTCTATCAAATTCTCCTATTAAAATGCAACAAATTTGTAATACCCTTCAACAATATTGCGACGAAAACGATTTGGTTGTAAACGTAGAAAAAACAAAAATATTACTTGTACATAAAGGACGTAAACCTGCAGTACGAAATTTCAAATATAATGAAAAAATAATCGAAGTTGTGAACAAATTTGAATATCTAGGCACTATATTTACATCATCTGGAAAATTTATTGAAGCCGCAAAATATAATTATAAAAAAGGAAACATCGCCATACAAAACGTCAAAAAGATCCTACAAAAAGGTAAATCTGAAACGTGGGCTGAAAAAAACAAGTTACTACAAACAATTATAAATGCCACCGCCCTATACGCAACAGAGGTCTGGGGACTCAGGTACACAAACGAAATTGAAAGAGCTCAAATAAAATACATTAAATCAATATTAAGGTGTTCAATCAGAACACCAGGCTACATGGTACGTTTAGATACTGGCATTACACACATAGCTATCTGCATATGGAAACGGGCATTAACATTATGGGCCAAAATTTTAACACTTCCGGGTAACAGATATCCTAAACTCGTTTATAATCGACTTCTACAATTAAATGACTGGCCGAATAACAAAACCGAATACAACTGGGCGACACAAATAAAATCATTCTTAATAGAACAGGGATTCTCTAATATCTGGGATACTCAAGCAATTACTAATGCGGATATATCAAACACTGTCTCCAAGTTCACTCACGCTTTACAATTAAAAGATTTTAATAACTCCAAAACTTCTAACTATAATTTCCACTATAAATTTATTAAAAATAGTATAGGTACGGAGCCATATCTTTCTATGAAGATTCCAGTGCTATTTCAGCAGATATTTAGCCAAATACGCTTCGCTCCTAAAACAGGTTTGAGAATTGTACATAAATTTTTTAAATACGAATTAGATTCAAATAACTTATGCACAATATGTAACAAAAATGAAGAAGAAAGCATATATCACTTTTTTATCATATGTCCCATATACACACCAATTAGGAATAAACATTTGGAATCATTTAATTTAAGGGATATTACTGAACAAAACTATTATAAATTATTTATAAATCTAAATGAAAATCAAATTAAAAATATTTGTTTTTTTGTATTAAGCTCTATGAAACTTCGCAGCTTCTGTATGAATGAGTAATAGGAGAAATTTATATTGTTTTTATTTATTCATATTCTGCACTAGTTTATATTTAGATAATTTTTCCTTTAAGCGTTTTATTGGGGTTTTGCTAATTAATACTCAGTGTTTACGTTACTTATTATTTATAAGTTTGTGATCTAGATGCAGTTCTACTATTTTCATCTTGGTTGGTCGTTGGAGGTATCCAAGCTCTTCATATTTATTTTCAGTCTTCATATTTATTTTGTAGTACTTTATATTGTATATAGTGCACATAATTCTTAACTTATTATAAATTTTTAGACTCTTTGTATTATGATTGCATTAGCATAAGTTTGTACTTGAAAGCTAATAAATATTATCTATCTATCTATCTATTTAAAAGATCATATGAGAAGTCATAGTGGAATAAAAAATTATAAATGCACAATATGCAATAAACTATTTACACGCAGTAATATTTTATGCAAACATATGAAAATTCATAGTGGGTCTAAGGAACATAACTGTTCAGTTTGCGATAAATCGTTTAGACGAAAACATCATCTCACAACTCATATGAACACTCATAGTCGAAAAAATAATTCCAATTGATGTGTATGGTATTGTAACTTCTTTTAACATTTATGTCAGTTTTTGTAATACGACGTATTAAAGTGCTTTATCATTGTGAGTTATAATTTGTTAATTATAAATTGTAAAGTTGTATTTATAGTGTAATATAATGCAATATACAGTGTGAACACTGAAAACCGTGACATACGCGTTTAACATGCGCAAACAGTATTTTTCAAATATCATCTGTCCCGCAAGACTAAAGAGTATCTAAATACTCCTTATTTAATGGCTTATTATTAATTATTAAAAAATCTGATTTGACCAGTACATTACCTTCCGTTAGTTCTATGTATTTTTCATAAATGTCATACAGAAAGTTCCTTGTAAAAGATCCTATTTCTTGTACATTACCTTAGGCAATTGTATGTATTTTATACAAATTCCATACAGAAAGTTTATAGCAAAAGATCCTATATTTCCAGTGAAATTATAACACAAACATGTTGTCAATTGCATTTGACACTGACACCTTTCGATCAGAATTTTCTTAATATAGCAGCTGTTTCCAGAGTCTGGTCGCGAATCTGGAGAACCGGGTTCGATCCTGACCGACGCCAAATATTTCAAATTTTAAATGGCACAAAATTGACCCCTGTGGAGCACTCTTCACGCCAGCAATGAGTGCCCGTGAGGTGACGCCTGGTGAACCCCCGCACGGTACAAATATGTCATCATCATTACCGATATCTTTATACAAAGCAGATGGGCACACCCAGCAATGGGTAATATGCCGCGATGATATATTTTTTTATTTTTCCAGAGTTATAGCATAGTTGGCTAATATATCATATTTAATTGTTTTACCTTCCCTCACCTTAGATAAGGAAGGTATTGTCTTTGGTCGAAAAATTCGGTGGTGTTTTTGATTAATACGCGCGTTTTAAGGTCCCTAGAATACGATTTTACAATTTTTACGATGATTATATATACAGGGTGTTTCCTTTAAAACAACTAGCGCTTTTTTGGGTGAACTAATGACTTTAGAAAATAATGTTATATACAAGAAATGATCAAGAGTAAGGGGGTAATTTATTAATAATAACAAATCGAAAATTCGACCAGTGGTTCTCAAACGGCACAAAAAAATATTATTTTTAAATTGTATCCTATATCATTTTTTAGTCCATTAGGTAGAGAATTTTTTTCTGATTTCAACGATATATATATGGTATAGGGTTGTATGACAATTATTTCGAGAAAAATGGTATTAAAAATGTTATAATATTACAATGGGCTATCCAATACACAGGTATTGATACGTCTGTTGCCTAGTTACGCTAGTAGTAAACCCATTTTTTATTACATTATTTCTAGTTTTTTTACCATTTTCTCGAAATAATTATTATACAACCCTATGCTATATTTATATCATTGAAATCAGAAAATAATATTCTATTTAAAGGGTTAAAAATTATATAGGGTGCCATTTAAATAAATATAATTTTGTTCTACCGTTTTAAAACCACTGGTTAAATATTCGGTTTGGTACTATTGATACATTTTCCCCTTATTCTTGATTATTTTTGGTATAAAACATTTTTCTCTAAAGTTGTTAGTTCGCCTAAAAAAGCTCTGGTTGTTTTAAAGGAAACATCCTGTATATATATATATATATATATATATATATATATATATATATATATATATATATATGTATATATATATATATATATATATATATATATATATATATATATATATATACATACATATATATATATATATATATATATATATATATATATATATATATATATATATATATATATATATATATACATACATATATATATATATATATATATATATATATATATATATATATGTGTGTGTGTGTGTGTGTGTGTGTGTGTGTGTGTGTGTGTGTGTGTGTGTGTGTGTGTGTGTGTGTGTGTGTGTGTGTGTGTGTGTGTGTGTGTGTGTGTGTGTGTGTGTGTGTGTGTGTGTGTGTGTGTGTGTGTGTGTGTGTGTGTGTGTGTGTGTGTGTGTGTGTGTGTGTGTGTGTGTGTGTGTGTGTGTGTGTGTGTGTGTGTGTGTGTGTGTGTGTGTGTGTGTGTGTGTGTGTGTGTGTGTGTGTGTGTGTGTGTGTGTGTGTGTGTGTGTGTGTGTGTGTGTGTGTGTGTGTGTGTGTGTGTGTGTGTGTGTGTGTGTGTGTGTGTGTGTGTGTGTGTGTGTGTGTGTGTGTGTGTGTGTGTGTGTGTGTGTGTGTGTGTGTGTGTGTGTGTGTGTGTGTGTGTGTGTGTGTGTGTGTGTGTGTGTGCGTGCGTGCGTGCGTGCGTGCGTGCGTGCGTGCGTGCGTGCGTGCGTGCGTGTGTGTGTGTGTGTGCGTGTGTGTATGACAAAATTTTCTAATGTGACAACTCTAATACTACAATTCCGAAAATTATAATTTACATCCATGTGAAGAGCTGATTAGATTTTAGTTATAATGGCCAACCGAAAGTACTCTCATTTGAAGATTTTAACAGTTTTTGTTGAAAAAACGATGTTAAATATCAATTTTTCACATTTAATATTATAATTATTAAAGAATATTTTATTCATTATACGATTTGAATGCATTGTATACTTCATATTAAATGGATATAGAGTTAAAAAATTATAAATTAAATATCATATTAGCCAGCTATGCTATAATTCTGGAAACAGCTGCTATATTAAGAAAATTCTGATTGAAAGGTGTCAATGTCAAGTGTAGTTGACAGTATGTATGTGTTATAATTCTACTGGAAATATAGGATCTTTTGCTAGAAACTTTCTGTGTGGAATTTGTATAAAATACATACAACTGCCTAAGGTAATGTACAAGAAATAGAATCTTTTGCAAGGAACTTTCTGCATGACATTTATGTAAAATACAAAGAACTGACGGAAGGCAATGTGCTGGCCACATCAGAATTTTTTTAATTTATATTTTACCTCTTATCATTTTGCAGTGGTCTTTTTTGAGCTGATATTATCTGAATTTAACAAATTTGTTAGATCTTCGGGTTTATGAATTTTATTGTCTAGCACGGTATAAGAAGCTAAGTTAACGCCACTGGCTGTATTTCGCGGTCAAACATAGTACACTTAGTTCCACGCATATTCGCAGTAGCAGTAGTGCAGTTGGATTCTTGTCTGTGGTTTATAAGATACTTGTTTGAAGTCATTATTTAATTGTGTTCTGATGTAATTACCTTAAATTTAAGTTAAGGACAAAGTAGAATAAGCATTTTTTATGTATGTCATTATCTGAGTAACTAATTAAACATAATTTTGTTACAATTGCATTACTGAGATCTCAACATAACCCCATTTTAACTGAAAAATTGTAAGCTTTAAAGCATTATTCACTTATAATTATATACACAGGTATAAATATCTATGAATAAATATAAAATTTAATTATAATTGAACATGAAATTTCTTGAGTGGAAGTCATATAATATACAGTGGCTGTAGTCTGATATTAGTTTACTGCCTAAATCCAACAATTATAATAATTTATTTTTGTCTAATTAGAATTGCTATTTATTATTGCAATCAAGTTTACTTTTTTGAAATCAAAAATTTATGTTATAATTAGAATAAATACATACAAGAACAATTATAATAAATTTTTTGATGTGATTGGACATTTTCTTTGTTGGAATCACATTCTCATAATTATAATCAAGCATTTCTTTTTTATAATTAAAAATCATTTTTAAAAATCCTATAGGTATATAATTAAAGCAACATTTATATACATTAAATTACTACCTAAATTCTTAGTTTTTGGCAGGTTGTTTAAATTTGCGAAATTACACGCGGCAATTTTGATTCATTTAAAATTATTTTTATTTGTTGAAAATTATTCTTCGGAAATCCGCCACTGTTAATATTACCATGAATTGGGAAGCCCCAATTATTTAAAATCCTTCAACCTTTGAAATGTACCGATTTTGACTCTTAGCCTTCATTGGGATGATAATTCAAGTGGAGTCGAAACCTATAAATCTGAAATCTGACTGCTTCCCAGTAAGCTTTAGTTTTGTTATAATCTAAATTTACAATTTTAGAACAGAAAATATAGAAACCGCACATGTTTCGTACCCAACTGCAAGTCAGGATATTAATCTTCGAGTGAAAAAATGTCATAAAAGATAGTATATAATTTGCGAAATATGTTTTTATCTACGAAATCCAGTTTGTACTAAAACTGTATATACTCGTAAGTTAATATTGTATCTCATAGTTTGAAAATTAAATTTATTACCTGTCTTAATATTTATTTTGTTTCTTGACCATGGTGTAAGAACATTGTACTTTTACCGTGATCTTTTCCTATCATATTTACTTGAATCACCTTTCTTTTTACCTCCCGTTGCCCTTGGTAAGTGAGGTATTGGGATAGTGCTACAAATCGCATATCGAGATTTTGGTAAATGAGCACGTTTTAAGGTCCCTAGAATCCAATTTTAACATTTTCACGATGATGTCTGTGTATGTGGATCATCGACTCTAACTCAAATACTATCATTCAGAAAATTTTGAAATCTTGTATTTCGAACTTTTTCTGTATTGGAAAGAGCCCATTAGATTTTGGTGAAAATCGGATAACCGGAAATGGCATTTTAATAGAAGCTCAAAATAGTTTTTCTTCGAAAAATATCTTTAAATGTTATTTTTTCGAGATTAATGTTATTATAAAAATTAAAGACTATTAAATTTTCTATTGTTATAAATGACGATTAAATGTTAGCGCTGAAAATTAAAATATTAAAACACATTTATCACCCAAACCGGTATATACAGTATTAATACAAAAATAATAACAAATCTAGATGACCGTCGCCTGGCCGAACCCATTCACGCGGAATCCTCCTTCACGCCGTGATTATTTCTGTAAAAGAATTAACACATGAGAAATACTCAGTGAGGAGGCAATCATTTACGATAGGTTCAGGCATTCACACACCGTACACACATGTTGGCAACTACGGGCAGTACCGCTAGTTACTACGGACCCTCTGCCGCTTCGGTGGTGATCCGGAGACAATCCTCTTAACCAACTGGATCAGATCACTACAGCCCTAACTGCTGCTACGCTGGCGACCACAGAATGTGGGTCACTACAGCCTTCCCTGCTGCTACGCTGGCGACCCTCGGGTTCACACGAGCGGCCACTACGGAACCACTGCCGCTTCGGTGGTGATCCGGAGACAATCCTCTTAACCAACTGGATCAGATCACTACAGCCCTAACTGCTGCTGCCGTTGGCGACACCAGATGTGGGTCACTACAGCCTTCCCTGCTGCTACGCTGGCGACCCTCGGGTTCACACGAGCGGCCACTACGGAACCACTGCCGCTTCGGTGGTGATCCGGAGACATTCCTCTTAACCAACTGGATCAGATCACTACAGCCCTAACTGCTACTGCCGTTGGCGACACCAGATGTGGGTCACTACAGCCTTCCCTGCTGCTACCGTTGGCGACCCTCGGGTTCACACGATGCGGCCACTACAGTACCCAGTACTGCTCACACGCACACTCACAATCATACACATGCTAGATTAACTCTCTCACCTGAATCACTATAATATCGATGTTCTCACATTGAAATCTAGAAATAAATTGAAATAAAATACGTGAATACCAGTATCATTAAATGTAGCTCTTATCCAACAGCATCGGTTACGTACCTAAATAGCTAATTAGAGACAAAACATAATAAATTTAATAAAAATAATCTTACGCAAAATAATATCTGTGACTATAGATTTGCATTAATACTTTTTCTATATATTTTATGGATAAATTTATAAAATCTATAATTTAAATCCCAGAGTCTACGCTTTAAGCAAACAAAACGCAGTTATTCAAATATATGTAACTGACAGATAAATGTCACTATTAAAGAACTAATCATTTCAAAATAATATTAGTAACGTTTCAAAAAGGAAAAAGCAAATAGAGCAATAGAAAAGGAATTCAATACAGTTTCCAGCATAAGTAAATATGTAGGTATGTATTTAGATTAATAAAAATTAACGATTCACAAAAATATTTAAGCAATTCCGGTATTTAACATTTAATCTTCATTTCATTATAGTTCCGGTGGCTCAATGGTTAGAGCAACGCCTCATGTCATGAATGCCCTCGGGGCTATGGGTTCGAATCCCACTAAGGCATGGATGTGTGTGAATGTGAACCCACTCTGTAATTGGGATTTAATCCTGTTGAGGGATTTAAAAAAAGGTAGTTACTTGGATTAGATTAGACTATATTTTATGAAACTAACTGTCAAAATTAAAGTAAAATTCGCTAATTCAAAAATTAGTATTAAAGTAACCTTTTTTGTGACTCGGGCTGTAAATGGCGGGAGGTATTGTGATGGCCACACCAGATTTTTTACGTTAAATTGCTGAAAATAATATTATTTAATATGTTCTTGCTATAAAATGAATTAATTTATATTTATTAAATAGTTGTATGTAAATAAATTTTATTACATAATACATAGTTTTAGAAATACTATATAATATATATATATATATATATATATATATATATATATATATATATATATATATATATATATATATATATATATATATATACAGGGTGTAAATGAAATAAGTGCATTAAATTTAACCAGTAATATAACTCGGCAAGAGCTACAATATTTCTTAATAACTTTTTCTCGACATCGCATATTTTTTTAGCATTTTTACCACCCCGTAAATTGACGAGTCGTTCCAAATATTTTTGTGATAATTGAATGCAGTAGCACTAGCTATGAAAATTTTGTTTTAGCAAATTGACAGTCCTGTCAATTGTTGCAATTAAATTTTGACATTAGTAATAAACTTGTTTATAAGGTAAAATTCTGTTAAAATGCGAGTACACAGACATTGTAATTACTTACCTATGGTTTATTTATTTTTTTACTCGTATCTGTACTACATTTTACTTGACATCACGGTTGACATAAAGACAGTGTCATGGAGTTGCCAACGCATTTACACGGAGCGTTTCCAAATCATTCTGTTCTTAATATTCGCACATTTGTTAATCTTGTACATCTTTATCACATCTTAATACGGAGTGTCACATGACAATTTAAAAAAAAAGCAACAGTTATATCCATAACATGTGTAAAAAGTTCTGTTTTCAGCACATAACAGACTTCGATTTTGGGAATGGCTCATAATGTTCATGAATGAGACTGAATTTACTTGGGAAGGTGTTAGACCATTTCAGAAATTTGAGCGACCACTACATTTACTTTTTGAACTACAAAGTTAGTGCCGTTAAATAGCGGCATTTCAAATTTATACGTAACCAGGGCATATAGTTTTAAATTTTAAAACTACCCAGGAGTTGTTAATATGAATTTGAGTATAAGGTATAGTTTAAATTCTTATTTTACAAATAAAAACTGATTTTAGTATGTGAAAAAGTGAAGTATATTCAGCAATCAATTATAAAATATTGTATTAACCTACTTAACCCCACTTTTTATTTTCCAAACTAGACAAAACATTTCAAATAGCAATATTTTGGGGACCAGAAGTTTAGTACCCATCATAATTATTTGGAAAACGACACCAACAAAACAAAAAAAGACTGAAATACACAGAACTGTCATGTAAACAAGGATGGATATACGGAAAACGGCACTAACTTTTTGTCACAGTCTAACACTTGGCGCATGCGCTTTGAATTTCTGAAGTGGTCTATACACATCTCGACAGACGAAAATGCTGTAAAAATTTTCATTAAAACATATTTGAGGGGGAACAATAAATGGACGACTAATTATTGGTACTCAAGTACCTCTTTTAGATGGACAAATGTTTGTACTTACATTTTTTGAATAACGTATTTAAACTATTATGATTTATCGACGGTAAATAATCCTCTCATAACCTAATAACTATGCTTTTGCTCTTCCTGTCGTTACCTCACCTCGCCCCTCGTCTTCCACTATTCACAGGTGATTAAAAAGTCTGGTTTAATACACAACTTTATAATTTTGTTATCCAAAATTTAAATTTCTTTATTTTAAAAATTGTACTATTACGAATTAATTAATAATAAATGTTATTTCCGTTGAATCGTTTATTAATTACTGTGTCTGCAAGTGTAACCGATAACCGACGATTTTTGAGCTGTTTGTATCCCACTTGAATACGACAGCTGTCATTTGTTATCCATGGGCGCGCGCCGAAATATGCAGCAAATCTTTAAAGAATTTTAACTTAAAATCTAAAAGACTTAAAAAAAAGTTATTAAGAAATATTGTTGCTATCGTCGAGTTACATTACTGGTTAAATTTAATGCACTTATTTCATTTACACCCTGTGTATATATATATATATATATATATATATATATATATATATATATATATATATATTAAATAAATAATTTAAATTTGTGAAACCAAAAACTTTGTCAATAATAAATATTTTTATCAGTAAAAATGTACAATATCTGATTTTTTACATTTTTAATTTGTACAGCTAATATAAAAAATTGTGTAAATCAAGCTTTAAATTACAGCGCCATCACTGCCATCTATGATGCAAATTTTAATATTTATATTTTATAACCTCATTGAGTTATAGAAGTAGGTAGAGGGAGTGCTATGCTATGTGCTTGATGGCACGCGGGGATCGCATGTAGTTGTGTGGCCGCCATATTTGGATGAACCTAAATATCGTTATCGTGCACTGAACGTAGTGTGTTTGTGTCTTTTCTTTGACTTTATATGTTTGTTAAGAGTTATATTTTTATTGGAAACATTGTATCTTTTGATATTATTAGTAACTTAAATTTGATAAATACTTTATCCTCAAATATGCCGGCGTGTTGTGCATTTGGATGCAGTAATAGATCATCGAGAAAAAGTGCTAAACAAAAAGAAAAAAGGGCTGTAATTACATATCACAAGTAAGTTATTTTTTATTAACATATATCGTGTAATTAGTAAAATGTCTGTTGTTTAAATTTAGATTTCCAAAACACCCGGAGAGGCGAGCAAATTGGATAAAAGCGATAAGAAGAGTTGGCTGGGAGCCGACAAATACCAGTATTCTGTGTTCCGAACATTTCACAGAAGATTGTTTTGACAGAACATCTTTGTCATGTGTAAGATTAAGGGATTTCGCTGTACCTTCAATATTTCTATCATATCCTTCATATTTGCAAAAGGTGAGCAAATTTAGGAAAATTGGTAATAATATAGTGATCCGTTTCTTTAATTTTGAATTTAAACTAATTAAATTTATAATTGCAGGCAGTTAAAACCCCACGCCGCAAACTAGAAAGGCGAGAACTTAGCACAATCAGTGGAATAACGCCCATAGTAACAAAAATTGATGTCAATAACTCCACAGAAACTTCCACTGCAAATGATGATGTTCCTCAAACGCTAAATATTAGTGAAAGTACAAGTGTATTGACAAACACATTATTACCAGTACCACAACAAAAATCAACTGTGCTTAGAATGATGTCACGAACCACATCTTTTTCGCCAGCTCGAAGAATGCATCGTGATATATCACCTGCCAAAGCTTCGTTACTTAGGCAAATACAAAATTTAAAAAGTAAATACAGAAAAAAAGTTAACCAGCTACAGCAAACAAAACGAAGAAATTTAAGAAGAATAGCGACATTATCTTCTGCGTTAAAAAGTATAAAAAGCCAAAATTTGTTGCAAGATGAACAATTACAAGTTTTAAAGAATATTGGAAGTCCAAATTCGGACATTTTAAAGCGACAACTTGGCAAAAGTGGAGATTCTAAACTTTCTCGTCAGTATAGTGAAGAATTAAGAAAATTCGCAGTAACACTGCATTATTATTCACCAGCTGCTTACAAATATGTGCGTACTGCATTTAATTCTTGTCTTCCTCACCCTAAGACCATTTCCAAGTGGTATAGTTCGATTGATGGTGCCCCAGGATTCACAGCAGAAGCATTTCGGGCTATTAAGATCCGTTGTGAGTATTCAGATAGACCTTTGTTAGCAAGTCTTTGTATAGACGAAATGTCGATACGACGTAAAATTGAATTTGATGGGAAAAAGTACCACGGATATGTAGATTTTGGTGTAGAAAACGACGAAGAATCAATGTCTGAAGCTAAAGACGCTCTCGTCTTTATGATTGTTTGCATCAATCAAGCATGGAAAATTCCTGTCGCTTATTTTCTGGTGGATGGTGTTAATGCAGATCAGCGATGTAATTTAATTAATATATGTTTGTCCAAATGTTATGAAGCTGGACTTCGCATTATTTCTATTACATTTGATGGAGCAGCGTCAAATATAACAATGATGTGGAAGTTGGGATGTCATATTAATGGATCAGTATCGTGGTTTAATCATCCAGATTCCAAAGAAAATGTGTACTTGTATCCAGATCCGTGTCACATGCTTAAAAATGTACGCAACGCATTTGGGGATAAAAAAGTATTCTTCGATTATCTAAATCGTAAAATTGACTGGAATTTCATTGTTTTGTTGCAAAAACTACAAGATAGTGAAGGACTAAATTTGGCAAATCGATTGAAGAAAGTGCATATAAATTTCAAGAAACAAATTATGAAGGTCCGTTTAGCAGCACAGTTGTTAAGTAAATCAACAGCAATTGCGCTTGAATTTTGTTGTAACCATCTGAAATTGGCTGAATTTCAAAACTGTGAAGGAACGGTAGAATTTATAAATATTTTCAATAATTTATTTGATATTTTAAATAGTAAAAATCTGAATCAATTTGGCTTCAAGAAAGCCCTTTGTCAACAAAATATTGCTACTGTTTTGATCAGTTTGGAATCAACTGAAACTTATATAAAAAATTTAAAATTATCTGATGGCACTAAAATTATTTCGTCAAATCGAAAAGTTGGTTTTTTAGGATTTTTATGTTGTATTAATAGTATTAAAAAATTATATGCTGATGTAATTGTTGAAAAATCCTTATTAATGTACATACCAACATATAAATTAAATCAAGACCACCTGGAAATGTTATTTTCGGTAATAAGGTCACAAGGAGGATTCAACAATAATCCTACAACCAGACAGTTTTGTACTGCGTACAAAAAAATTTTAGTTCATTCTGAACTTAAGTCCACGAAAAGTGGTAATTGTATTCCACTTGAAGAAATATACTGCATGTAAGTTCTTCAAAACAAGAAACTAATGCAATAGATATTATTAATAAATCCACAAATAAAAGTAGAATAAATCTTCAAGAACATATTTCTATTAATGAAGTTACAGATCATATGTATGAAGCAAATCCCCAAGAATTAACAGAATACAGTACTTACATTATTGCATATATTGCTGGTTTTGTTGTTAAGTATTTAAAAAATAAAATTATTTGTCATAAATGTTTAAATGCTTTAGAACAATATGCAGATACAACTGAAAAAGTATATAAATTTATTAGTCATAAAGATATTGGCGGGCTAATTTATCCTTCACAGGATGTTATTGATATTTGTACAACTACCGAAAAAGTTATAAAACAAGCAATTTATGATAGCGGTGGTCCTCATTTAAATAAAAAATACTCAGTCTTGTTTTTAGTGTCATCTGTACTTAAATATTATTTGGACCGTAATATTTTCAAAGAGTTAAATATACATGTTTTTGACCAAAGTCCATTTGAAAATCATATTTTTAATTTAATACGTGCTGTGTCAGAAAAATATATTTTAATACGTTTACATTATATTGTAAAAAATATATCAGATGTTTCAAAAAATAAAAGACAGCAACTACATAAGCTAATATTATTTGAAGGTTGGTAAGATCATTTTTTATAGTTTGTGGTTATATAGAATATATTATGTATTTTTATTTTACATTGTTTTATAATTTGTAGTAAATAAAACAACTAAAATAGCTTCTATCAGTATTACATATTTTTAACTTGGTTCATCCCAAGATGGCCGCCAGCTGTACCCCCTTCCGTTCCATGAAAGCAGTTCGCTTGCCCATATCCTTACTTCAGGCTCCCTCTATATACACCTATATTCATAACTCAATGTATAACCTTACAAAATGTTGTAAATAAAATTGTGGTGTAATTTTTGATACATTTTAAATCTGTGCTTGCGAAACGTTAGTTTATGATATACAGAACTTTAACTTAAAGGTAACATTATAAGTTCTGAAAGATTTTATACAAATTTATGAAATTATGTTTCAGACGATTGTCAAGTTGGAACGGATTCATGTATTCATCTGTTCCATTTGCGAAACGAATCTTCACTAGTTAGCTAATTAATTGATCTAAAAGCAATCATGGAGAGCAGCACGGAGAGCACGGAACATTCAATAACTAATTGTCAGAAGTATGAAGAACTTTATATTAAAGAAGAACTTAAGAATCAAGAAGCAGTAATGGACACTCAAAAATACACGGTTAGCGGTGATGTACACGTCGAGAATACAGCAACAATAAAAAATTATCCAAAGTTTGAAGAAATTTTAATTAAAAAAGAAAATTTACAAGACAGTGAATTATATGGAAATGTTTTCCAAACTATAAAGAAGGAAGAATATGTAACTGATAATGTTATACAAATTGGCAATGAATGTTGTTCAGTATGTGAAAAAATATGTCCACCAGGCATTGATTTAAAAAGTCATATGAAACGACATATACATTGTCCTACTTGTCATAAATTATTTACACGAAAATATAGTTTAAATAAACATATGAAAATACATAGTGGAATTAAGGAACATCAGTGTACGGTGTGTTATAAATTATTTACACGAAAAGATGCATTAAATGTCCATATGAAAATTCACTCTGAGACAAGAGCATATAAGTGTCCGACATGTAATAAATCATTTACACATACTCATCATTTAAAAGACCATATGAAAATTCACAGTGGAATAAAAGACTATAAATGTCCAATATATCATAAATCATTTACACATAATAGTCATTTAAAAACCCATATCAAAATTCATGTCGGCATAAAGAACTTCGAATGTACAATATGCAATAAATCATTTGCACAAAATTCCCATTTAAAAAGACATATGAAAATTCACAGTGGAAATAAAGACTATAACTGTGAAATATGCAATTAATAATTTACACTAAGTTAGTCTCTAGCCAGACATAACACAAATCATAATTTTTTATACTAAATTATCAAAATTATAAATAAAAGCATATAAATGTCCAACATGTAATGAATCTTTTACACGATCTTCTCACTTAAAAGACCATAATTCACAGTAGAATAAAAGATTGTAAAAACAGCTAAGTACTCAGCTCTCCGCTTGACGGATCTGTTCGTCCGACTAACCAATCAGAAGCTTTGAAACCCTATGGCTGTTGGAACAAGTCGGACCATGTTCAAATTTCTCCGGTGAACGGAGGTACGATTATGTAGCGACATATAATGAATGGTTCATATGCTCAGAATACTCTACATCCTGTCTATTCGTTCCACATTAACACTTGTAGCATTGTGTGGTCGGGAAACTTCGGGTCTGGTGGTGGGCATAATTCTAGCACTTTTGGCATTAGGGAAGCATAGCATTTGTGAGGCGTAGCATTTCGGAACAGTAGGATTAGCACAACTAGCACGCACTCGTTTCTTACTCTGTCATGTATTGCGTACTTTGTCTCATTTGTTACTATTATTTAAAAGTAAATGTTTGTGTCTACACAAAATCACAAAAATTTGTGATTCTTGCGACGAGTTATTCCACATAAAGAATAATATTATCAGTAACTCATTACTTAACACATATAATTTGGTCAAAATACCTATATAATTTGGTTATGTTTATTATAAAATCATCCGTCGAATATAGAGCTGAGTATTTATAGTAACGCGCTGAGTAACCGACCTCCAGAGAAATGGACCCGTTAAATTGATAGCTGAGTACTAGGCTTTAAATAATAAACAATTTACAGATAGTAGAAATCTAACACAACATATGATAATTCATAGTGGGACTAAGGAATTTCAATGTTCGATGTGTGAAAAATCATTTACACATAAGTCTGGTCTTAAAAGGCATATTGCCATTCATAGCCGTGAAATTAAATCCACTTGTAGTGGTATGAAATAGAAAAATATGTGTTTGTAAATTTGAATATTTAAAACTTTACGAACCGGATACTTACGTAATTAATAACATAATTGAAAATTGTAGTGATATTACTTCCATACTTAATTCAATTAATAATTGTAACGTGGGGTGGTTTCAACCCCAACACTACAAATTTAACTGGGTCCTTTCGAAAACGAGTTGTTCAAAAGATACCAATTTTAAGATATAGGATTTGGGTGTGAAATAATTACTCAAATATAAAAGTAATAAAAACAAGTATATTGAATATAAACATAATTAAAATAAATAGTGTGATATAATTTATGAATTTAAAATAATTTGGACTTATTAGTTCGAAAGTTAAAGACCGTCTGTCCATTTAGCTATTCGTTGTTTAATAGCTGCCTTTTTCCATATCATCATAATTTTTAGTTACTACCGTGAAAAATTCTATAAACTTGTAACGTTGCAATAAATATATTGTAGTCACTATTTATAGATTGCCAACGCAACATATTGGTTGAACTTTAATGAACTCTATATGCTTGTATAGCATATTTTAAACTGTACAGGATATTTCGAAATTCGAGGATATGCTTCTTACATAAACAAGTAATAATAAATTATATTAAATAAATAAATATATCATCACGGCTTATTACCCATTGCTGGGTGTGCCAATCTGCTTTGTTCACAGATGTCGATAATGATGAAATATTTGCACCGTGCGGGCGCTTACCAGGCGTCACCTCACAGGCACTTATTACTGGCGTGGGGAGTGCACCACAGAGGAGAATTTTGTGCTATTTATAATTCGAAATATTTGGCGTCAGTCGGGATCGAACCCGGAGCCCTAGATTCGCGACCTGACACTCAGGCACGCAGCCACGAAACATTAATACTTTCTCATCAATTTAAGCGTTGCGTGAGATATATTTCTGGGTCAGTGATTGCCGTCACTTATTTACAATATAGTATCTATAGAAGATTTATAATTTATTTGTCAAATCAAGTTTTACAACTAACTGTTTAATTTTGTGTATTGTATATATGTTACAGTAGATAGTGGAAAAATGTGCACATTGTTGATAATTAAATGTAGAGTGTTGCCAAAAACTTCTTGCTTCTTCAGTAACCTCACCTAACGCACAAAAGTCATTCTTGGAAAACTGGGGGTGATTTTAGTGCGTTAAGCCTAGAATCCACATGGCGCGAGTAAGTATGGAACGGGAGCGGGAAAAACTCGCATACGTTATAATCTTATGTAGTAGCATCCACTTAAGCGAAGAGGGCTCGCGCGGGATTTGCTACCTCGCGCGGACTCCGCTTCAGCTCACGCGAGATTTTACCCATTCCGCTTAACCTCGCTTACCTCCACTATTGTGAATATCATAGAGTTGTTGCTTAGTGCATGTCCGGGTCTACACAAAACATCATTGTTTAAAGAAAAATGTTATCGCAATGAACAAAGAAAAGTTAATGGAATCTGTTAGAGAAAGGCGTTTTCTGTACAATTTTAGTGAAAAAGAATATAAAGATATAGGATTCTAGGTAGTTCACGTGTGTAATGTCAATGGTACAAGCACACTGTATACTGGAATCTCCACTATGTGGAGTCGCGCATACCGCATACGGCCGAAGTCCCGATTGGTTATATTTCCTCTATCCATACCTACTCCATACCATACACACGTCATGTGGATTCTAGGCTTTAGATAAGGTTGTCATATTTAGTTTAATTGCAAGCGAAAACAGTTTTAAGCGAATTTCTACATATGCCGGACAACGTATACGTCATCCCATTATGTACATGTTTTGTAACATATACATACATATGTATATAGTTTTAGTTATATTTACTAAAAGTATTATTAATTATTGCGAGTAATTATGTTTTACATATTATAGAATAAATACATTTGATATATTTAAGGTATTATTTCTTATCATTGTAAATTGGTCGCCGATTGTAGCGCTATCTATTCATTTCAAGTCTTCAAGATTAAACAATGTATCTATATCATGTTTTATGTTTTCATGCCAGTAAAGGTAATAAATGTGTAAAGAAAATTTTATGCTACAGTGCCATCCATGATGTAAATTGTAATAATAATATTCTAACCTTTATTTAAAGTTTTTGTAGTATATCCAAAACGCCAACTAATGGACAAAAAAAAAAGTAAAATTTCGAAAAAATTACAGCATATTTGAGATAGTTCTGTCCTGATAGTCTCATACAAAAGATTTGCCAGGTAAAAGAATTCATGAATATAGATTTTTTATAGCTTAGGTTTATAAAGAAATTTAAATTGTAAATATTTATAGAAATAAAGAAACAATAAGTACGAGTACATTTATGAAAAATGTATAACTATTTTCATAAAGGCAAACATTCCATCGAAAATCATATTTTCCGTTTTCGAAGACAATAACTATAAAAGTAGCTGATATCTGAACTTTTTTACACTCATATGTAAACTGTCACTTGAAATGTTAGGTAGTTTTTTTGTCATTTATTATGTGTTACTACGAAAAAAACTTCCTTGTGAGAAACTATTCCTATATTACCAATGTATTTTCGCTCTAATTTGGTTTTAAATATCTCAGTTCACAGCTCTGTATACCTTTTTAAAAATTTGCATAAATATGTAAAAACTCACTGTCGTAAATGCTTATAATGATAGAACCATATTAAATATAAATTTGCATCCTCAATCCGCCAAAAGATTACAAATGTACAATATGTAATAAACAATTTACAGAATGTGTAGGATAAGTTGTCGAATATGCAGTTCTCGAGAAGTATAAGAGATACGAAGTCTGTTAATTTTGACAAAAGCTGCCATATATTATTAAGAGAGCACTTTAATGGTGTTTTGAGAGAATATATAGATCAGTAAATATAGACGAAAATGAAAATTTTGATTTTTTTTTGTTATTTTTGCAAATATCTTCCAAATGCGAATTAATACTGCCTCTATTCTGTAACTTTAGCGATAGTATGACTTACGTTATAGTTTGGGTGTTGCTTGCGTCGGATATTCTCGGAATCGCTCGAGGTTTTCGTCTATAGTAACTTTATTGTGGGTGGCCATGTAGATTGTTGTTGACATGTTAGTATGGTACGTGTGTTACGAATTTTTCTTCTCCAATAACTAACTATTAACAATACTGCAACCCAAGCAGCAAGCACTACAATTTTTTGTACTCCACGTCTGGATACCTATTCTATAACTTTATCAAGATATTGATCTTGGTATACATCATCGTTTGATTTTCCCCCTCTCCAACGATAGATTTGGGGATACTACCAGTAATTTTAGGTCCCCATATTGTTGGTGATTTGAGAATGGACTAGCAATATATTTAAATCCGATATTTTCTAGTTGTAAGTTGTGTAGTAATTTATTTATATTTATATATTATAATATGTATGTTCAATATCCTTTAGACTTTTAGAGTAAATCATGTTATGAAATTATTTTATATCTAATGAATCTATTTAATTTTGTTATTGCATAATAATTATGAACAACTACTATATGTAATATTTATTATTTACTTTGCAAAAGTAAAAAGGAAATGTAAAAAAATAATGACAATAAAACAATTCATATACATGTATTCTTTATTTTCATATGTATTATAGCTTTTCATTTATGCTTTCTACCGTCACCGCTATTCTTTTTAGAATTATAATAGCATAATTCAATTATTTGTTCATGTTCGCCACTTCATCTTCACCCAACTCCTTGGCTTTAATGGATTCCATACCGATTTCTTTAAAATCTTCAACATGGCTGATTGTATTTTTGATTTTCCTGAAACACACAAACATAAAATTAATACATAATATTTATGCAGATTCTCTTTTTATTTATCTATATGAATTGGTAATACGAATTTGGCTCGCATATGTACTTTTGGATGTACCTCCAACTTTTGAAGTAGTGATTGTAGCTATGGCAGTGACTCGTTGTATCGCTAGCAATTGTTGCACCAAAGTTAGCAAAACTGTTACAACGGGTGTTGTTGCACCGTTGGCGGAAATTTGGAACATAATAGAGATTTTACTTTCTAAATTTACCCTTTCGTTACCTAAGAAACAATGATAAATGTAAATATTCGTTTTGAATACATATTTTCAAAGTGTAATAGGAATCATACCTATTCATCTTTCGAAACAACGTAAATCTTAATCACTACTTTCGCTTTTACCTTTGTTTAAAAAATTCTTTCCAACTACCTATAAAGTTATTTGTACATGTTCTTCGCGTCAATTATTTATCTTTCTATCGCTTTTGTGAAAATTTGTGATAGATACGCAAAATCTAAAGTACATAATGGTTGGCTTATGCATGCCAGCAAGATGTTTTTACCACTGCGTTGGTAGCTTCCTACAGTTAAAAAGTTAAATGACATCAGTACCTAGTTATAAATTCCTTTAAATAAAATTGTTTAAATTTTTTTTATCATAACGTCAAATCATTTAATAAGTAATATTACTTACTAAATACTCAAATGTGTAGGAATTCGCTAGATCCGCTTACTGATATCCATAAGAATAGATGCATAGTCGATAACATACCAAATGGCATTCTTATTCAATCTGAAATTTGATTATCGTACATGCCGATTTGTCTTCAACACGTATAAACAAATTAATGTTAAAATAAAATAATAATTGGTTTAGTTTCAACGCCTTACAAAAAGAAGAAATTAAAAACCATTTAAATTCAATCAATACAAAAAAATCATAGTCGAAAGTTAAACGATTCAATGCTGGCGCCAAAACAACTGATAGCTTCGATCTGGATAACCAAATTCCAAGATCCTATGCGTGCTTGGAATCCCGCGTCAAATTCACCGCTGGGTGTGACGTCATGTCTCGCAAATCGGTTATAACCGCCAGTATTCGATGATATTCGCTGGGAAAATTTCCAAGAAGGAACGCGTATCAATATTGGTAAAAGTTATAGAATAGGCCTCCAGCACCTTAATCCATACGCGTACTGTGATCGGGTTGAGTGTTTATCCCGTAAAGTCAATCCAGTCGAATAAGCTCAACCCGTTTGTATTTTAGGGTCGAGTTGAAAATTTCAATCCGGTTAAAAATGCGTCTATTCCGATCATTTCAACCCGCTAACTTCAATCGGGTCGAATCCATCCATTTTCATGCGGGTTGAAACTATCGGGATAAACTAGGTAAGGGCCCTATTCTATAACTCGGTGGTTAATTTTTAACCACTGGTTAAAATTTTTATCCAATAGTTATTGATTTGACAATTAAAAATTCATTTTTTTTTGTTATATCAACATACTTGATTGGTTAAAAAAATTAAACAGTGGTTAAATTCTATCCACTGAGATACAGAATAGGCCCCTCAGTAGCGAAACTCTTTGTCGGTACCTTTGAAGTTTTGACACCAAACTGAGTGACCTTGAATGAAGCCGCCATGTTCCTGTTGCGCGAAGTGGCGGCAATTCAAATTGTATAATATCGCATTATACTGCAACCAGTTATACAATACAAATAAAAATACGAGTATTTTACATGATTTTAGTGTAATAACAGTATACTTATTAACATGATGTGTTTTTACAAGTTATACACAAATTTTTGTCAGTGATTTCATGAAATTTAAACTATTTTAAATACTTGAAAATTAGTAGTTTTGTCCAATATTTGAATGTTTTAAAATTATTATTTTTCTATTACTACATCTATCCGTTTTGAAATTTCCATTAGTAAATTTTAATGTGAAGAACAATCTTACTGTGGAATATAATTTAATTAAATAATCATATGGAAACTGTGAACATGGATGGTGAAGTGAAAGAGACCGAAATGTTTTTATAAAATTTTGTACAATATCCTGTTGTAAACAATCTTCTAAATTGTGAACAAATTGAACAAAATTTTTAGCTGGCATACACAAATTTCCAAATATTTCATGTTCTTTTGTTTTGTAGATACGATGATGTGGATATGTATTAGAAAAATTTAACTTGTACAAGCAACCGTTCAAAAGTTTTTATATTCCCGCCTTCTGTCAAAGTCATTGAAAACAATGCCATAGGCGGCGATATCAACACAGACATGGATGCATATTTTTTGAGTCTTATTTGATGTACAAAATATACTGAAATTTAGCTAAATTGTTGTACATTTAAAATATATGACCATTCAATATCTTTTATGTACAAATAAATAATTTTATTGAATATTTTAATTATGTGATAAAAGTTAAACTCTACGCCCATGTTCCTAATTAAAGGGTCGCCATGTTGTGGTTGCGCTGATTGACGCATGCGCGCTGTGACAGAGAATCCTGAGTTTCGCTACTGTATAATACTTTTTATACTGTACCCCTAAATATGTTAATATGGCTAAGTGTTTCATAGATAGCACTGTAGTGAAAAGCTTATTTTACACAATTCTGGTCTACCATTGCATGTGCAAATTTTTCTTTAAAATTTACTTCACCTTCCTTGTATAGATCAATCATTTATTTTGATTGTAATGAGGTTTTTACATGTTGCATCAAATACATTTTATATAAATTTAACTAAATTTGTTCGTGATTTATTGTCTGTGTGAATATGTAAATCAAGCTTTATACAAGTATCATGTATAATTTAAAGTTTTATATCATGCAGTTCTAAAAAACATCTTGAAGGTAGTGGCACTGATGCAACCGATTTCTGAAATTCCTTTCTACACGTTTCAACACTCGGGCTATTTTCTGTCGAATAAGATTCTTCAGCTAAAGCAGGGTTGTAGGGCGCTGTTTATAAACCTCTGCATTGAGATATCCCCATCAAAAAATCACATGACGTTAGATCGGGCGAGCGCGCCGCCCACGAGATGTCACTTTCAATCGAGATGTACCGTCAAGGCACATTGCCCTCACAAGTCTAACCTTATCTGTTTTCCGTTTTCCTATTGGCAGTGAATGACATGTTTTTTGATGTCACAGATGTGAGGGATGTTATTCATGTCTATTTTTCGCGTAAATCTTTTTACTTAATTATTTACGAAAATAACAAATTATTATTATATTTGTTATTACAATGAAAAATATTGCATAAACTTTCATTTATAATACTTTTTAAGCATAAAGTTTGATTCACACAATTTTTACTTTCAGTCAAATGAAATATTCAAATAAAACTTGATATGTTATTTATAAATTTAACCCTTAAACTTTACTTCCTCTTACCTTGCCTAAATTAATTTTTTACAAATATAATTTGAAAATAAATGTTTTATCTGTAAATCAAACTTTATGCTTCAGTGTCATCTATGATACAAATTATAATATAAACATGTTATAACCTCTAAAATAGCAGGTAGCACATATATTGTAGCTTTAAATAATATTAATTATATCATAATTTCCAGATGTATTCAACGTAAATATTTTCTTATTCTTAAAGTAAAAGTGTTCCACTGATATTTCTACATTTCTTCGTTATCAATAGCTTCGTTTGATTTCTCTTTAAGATGACATATGATGGTGTTTGATTATGTCATCTGAAGTAGTACATCAACTCTTACATAATTAAAGCTTTTGGGGAAGTCTTCCTTACTCGAAAACCATTTATATTGTGGAACAAATCTTCACTCGTTTAGAAATGAATCAAGAGGCTTTCATGGACACTAAACTTCACCCGGTGAGCGGTGTAGCAAAAGACCAACATACAGCGACAATAACAAATTATCATCAAAAGTTTGAAGAAATTGATATTAAAGAAGAACCGCTGGAAGAAGTATCCCAAGACTGTGAGGTGTATAAAAGTGTATTGCAAAGTGTTAAGAAGGAAGAATGCCTAACTGATAATGATGAACAGAGTGACAAAGAATATGAGAATTCAATTACTGGAAATAATGATATTGAGAAAATTGAAAATGTCAATTCAAACTGTTTTAGTTGTGATGTATGTAATAAGTATTTTCTGCAAAAATCTAACTTGGAAGAGCATGAGAAGATTCACAAAGAAAATAAGTTTTATGAATGTAAACTAATATTTACTAAGAAAAGTCTTGTCGATAGTCATAGTAAAGAACATGGTAAAATAAAGAAATATCGGTGCCTGACGTGTAATAAAACATTTACGCAAAAGGGTAATTTAAAAACCCATATGACAATTCATAGTGGAGTGAAAGATTATAAATGTACAATTTGCAATAAACTGTTTAGACAAAGTAGTCATTTAAAAACCCATATGGATATACACAGTGGAATAAAAGACTATAAGTGTACAATATGCTATAAACAATTTACACAAAGTGCCGGTTTATCTTCACATAAGAAAATACACAGTGGTATAAAAGACTACAAATGTACAATATGCAATAAACTGTTTAGACGAAATAATGATCTATCCAGACACATGAAAATTCATATTGGTAGTAAGGAATAGCAACTTGTTTTTTCTTTTTGTTCTTGTTCAGAGTGAGCCAAAATGAAGAAGGTATTATACTACACACTTATATTCTTTAAAAACAGTTAAAGATACAAAAAATGTCGTTGTGAGACAAGAAATGGTTTACCGAATGTAGAATTGAAATATGTAATATATGGAATAAGATGTTTATATTTTAATATACTGATTGTTGCTTCCCTAGATCAAAAGCATAAATACAAAAAATGTTTAGATTTCAAAATTGTACCCAACGAGTGCTAACTTGCTGAAAGGTTTCTTTTGCCCGACTAATGTAATAAGACGAGGGTAAGCTCAATAACAGATAAATAACTTTTTATAAACTCTTCTAAATTTTAGTTTCAATAACCATAATTTAACTCTGTTAATCTGTTTAAGCTATAAATGTCAAAATTCAGTTTAGAAATTCTTATCGTATTAGGATAGTCACGACATTTATTTGTTGATCATTATACCTTGTTCCATTTAAGTCATTCAGTATTCCGGAGCATAGGGAATAGTTTTGACATCTCTGATTGACTGAAATTAGAGACAAGTTTACCCAATGCCCTACTCTATGCACCCCGTACCCCTAAGATAATTCTGTCCTGAAGATAGCGCTTTGTTTTTAGAGAGTCGAGTTTAGTTACTCATGGAGTAAACAAAAGAGTCGAGATTAGTTCGTCGAGTCGTGCAGACGGTTCTTGTTTTGGACATTAGCGTTTTTTAGTTTTGGGGCGCGTGCAAACGCCCGCCCGCTGGCTTACGGAATGTAACATATTAGGTTTAGTTTAATTGTAAATAAAGTTTACTCATTAAATCACAAGTAGTGTCCATGTCCGTAAGTCCCTGCCGTAAATCTTATTGTAAGTGTTCATCAGCGTAAAGTGAAGTGTATTTGTATTCTTCCTTCTCGCGAAGTCGTGACGCCAATCATCCAAGCGCCCAGCAGTTAGAGTCAGTGGCCGCTAGTATGAACGGTGATTAAGGGTGATTAGCAAGCATTTGACTAGCATTGTTTTATCTCTGTCAATCGTTTAGAGATTATTTTAGAGAAAAATTCTTCAAATAAAAGATGCGGGCAATTAATTTTTCTATAACTATTATTTGAAGTATTTTCCTCTAAAAGGATCCATAAACGAATGACAGAGATAAAACAATGCTAGTCAAATGCTCGATAATCACCCTTAATCAGTTGTTCATACTAACGGTCAGTGTATCACCGTTGGAGTAAGCATCAAGAAGCTGTAATTAAGAAGTATTATCATCATTCTCTTCAGCACCCCCTCGTGTTACAGTAAGAAGCAAACGGAAAATAGCAAACCCTCCAAGCTCTCAAGGGAAATCACCGCTAGAATAGAGGTTTGAATTGTGGTACTTCTTTTTGGCTCCACTGTATTTGTATTATATTTAAAACTATGAAAATTAGTGATAACTGTTAATAATTAAAAAAATAAAAAATACTCACTAACATGTAGGTATTTTAATATCGAAAACAGTTTCTCAACAGTGAAATTTTTCTATAACTTAGTTACTATGAACTGCGTTAACAATTCAAATTAAAGTGGATAAATAACGAAGACGAATTTGTGAAAAAATCATTAATCTCACTACCTATTGAGCTATAAGACCCCTGTGAATGTCGCGAATCTTTTATATGTCTCATACTCGTTGTACACGAGAACATTTTCCCACATGGAGTATTGTTAACCGCACAATACCGCGACAGCATCCGAAGTAGTGAATAAAGCACTACTGCGGATGCTGTCGCGATGTTGTGCGGTTAACAATACTCCATCTGAGAGAATGTTATCGCGGATAACGTGTATGCGACATGTGAAAAATTCACGGAACTCACAGGAGTCTTATAGCTCAATTGGTAGAGTGTTCGACTAGAGATTGGAAGGCTCTGGCTTCAAATCCCAGTGATATCCATGAATTTCTCACAAATCCGTCTTCGTTATTTATGTATTTTAATGTCTAAATTAGGTTTGTATACAAAATATCTGTTATTACTACAGAAGTAAATAGTAATTTATGTACCAAGTGAGTAAAGTATATCTTTATTTCACGAAAAGGAAAATTTGCCGAACGAGCCGAAGGCGAGTGCGCAAATCCTTCGAGTGAATTTACTCACGAGTTGCATACAAATTTTTTTACGTCTGCAATGGGAGCGTGAAAAAAAGTGCCGTAGCGTTTCATTAATCCACTCCGCAGCGTTAAAAAATGCAGTTTTTTCACACTTTCATGTATTAAAAAAGGCATACTTTATAAACCCATTTTAATGAAAAAATAGGTACTTTTTTAACAGACCTAAAATTAAAAGTCGAAACGTCGGCCAGGAAATATATAAATAATTTATGTAAGACTGCGTGTCCGATTATTTCCCATTCTTCCAAATATACAAGGAATGTTTAGAAAATATTTAACACTTATATTTTTTTCTTATTTATACAGCTGCTCTTGGAACCGTTTCGTTAATAAATCCACCCTCGGTTGAATTGATTGCCCCCACCAGATGTCTCACTATTCACTCAAAATGCGAATAGTAATGTTTCAAAAATTTTCACAAACTAATTTAAGTTTGTTTAGTTTGTGATTTAAAGAAATTAAATATGGGGAACAGTTATTTCGTAAGGTATTTGCGGATCTCTTATACTTAGCTCGCGGACCTCCAGTTGAGAAACATTGTTTTAGAGAATAGACCCAAACTTAAAACGAGTACGTACGAGAAATGATCTGGCCACACTGGGAAGTAACAACAGCAGCTTTACACTATGCTGTTTTGTGGAAATACAATACACTACTCCAGTGTCGTAGCTAAGGTCATGAGCACCCCTGGCCAGATTTGAGTTTTGCGCCCCCCCCCCCCCCACTACTGATTTTCTAGGAAGAGAAATAACACATTAACTTTGAAAGTGTAATTTAAGTTATTTATATACATTTAAACATAAAATTAATTCTTACTTACTATTATGTAGAAAGGGAAATAATACAATAAGAATTCGTTTATTTAGGCATTATAAAATCTTAAAAGTTTACTTTTCTGGCTTTTTCTGAGGCCAATTTGTCAATAATATGGCCTACATTAATACTTTTTGCAATGTCATACTCAATCGATAGTATAGCGAGATTACTCAAGCGTTCTTTACCAATCTGCGATCGTAAATGATTTTTACAGCTGGCAGAAGTCACAGGTAGCGTCAATGCTAGGCGAAGTGCAATCCCTATATTGGGATAACTGGTCACTAAGCTATATTCTTCATGGCAATTAAGAAGTGCAATGTAATCTGCATTTTTTAAATAAGGCAAAAATTATTTTGTATGTTGTTTGTAGCTTTCAATCTCTAAACAGAACTCGTTGGCATTTAAATCATCTTTGTATTTTAATGCGAGGTCAGCTGCGAATTTCTTTAGTTCTTCAGTCGAGGTTTTGTGTAACGAAAGTCTTGTTAGGAAAAAAAAATCAGAAGCTACGGCCGCTAAATTTTCAAATCTCCATCCCATTTCCTGAATAAGTGTGTCTAGTGCACAGTAAAGCTGAATTTTAAACTTCTGAAGTGGAGTCATTATGGCCGCATCATCGAACATTGTTTTAACCTTTCGTTTACGCTTTTCAAAAAATTCAGGTTTTATCGATTTGCTAGATTTTTAGCTGAATCAATAGACAACTCTATTTGATTCTTTCAGAAATCATTCAAAAAATTCACAAGGCCCTGCAAGTGTATCTCCCGCGCAGGCTGTGGGTCTGCAAAGTGCGCCACCCTAAGGGCTGCGCTCCTGGCAGCCGCCCCCCTCGCCAGCCCCTAGCTACGACGCTGCACTACTCTGTCAGGGTTTTGTGGCCGATCCCCTGGCGTGAAGGAGGAATAACTTGCGGAGATCTGTCCTCGCTGTCCTAGTAAATGCTGAGCGGTGGGCCACGGTATAAATAGCATGGATTCATTTTTATTGTTTGATACAATGCCCTCTACAGGCGTACGCCCATGTACAGGGTAAGGTAAAACTGGGGTGTATACTCAACGCCAGAATGAATATTCATCGTATCGTACAACTATACGCAATTATATATCTAGGTAAACGTTAAAATATGGTTGACATATGTGACTGCGAGATTTCACTAAAAATCTATCAACTTTCAACTTGTTACATAACTAACCCTATTTTTTAACGAAGAATTAATTTAAATAATAAAAATGGGGGGGGGGGGTTCCATTAAAAAAATTGAGTTTTATGAACTTTAACTTTATGTTCACGTAGAAATTACAATTTTCAAAAAATATCGATTATTAATTTATATAATTGTAAACAAAAGCTTTCTTTATAAACCAGTTTTTACAGATTATAGAAATTCGTTTCCATTCTCGAGATCTAGAGTGATAAAAAAGTAGCCGTTATTAGTAAAAAAATAAAAAAGTTTAATTACGCCGGAAGTGGTCGATCATGAGTAATTTTTTATGGTTTCATATGTAAAATTTTCTGCTGAATTCAACGGTAAGATAAAAAATATAGCATTCCATTTAAAACTTAGTGCCATGGCGGCGTACGAGAAATGTTAAAAAGAATTTAAATAAAAAGTAAAATGTTTATGCTGAAAATTAAAATTTATCAAAATAAATGGAGTATATTCATCAGTTATTTATAAATTATGTTAATATGATAGATTTGATGTAGTAACCTATTTTTTTGTTTTAGATTATTCGACCATAAGGAATATATTTACGATATTTATCTTGCGATGATTTCTTTCCAATAATACTAACACAAATTCAATTTACACATATTTTATCAAATTTGTTGGTATTCATTGCTGTCTATTATTCTACGTGATCCACTCTTTTCTTCCGTTCATATTGATGAAATCAAATGGTTTTTTTTCAATTATTATTACAACCCGGTACGCAACGTATAGTACCCGTCATAATTACTATTATTAATTACTATTCCAATGAAGAAACAAATACTAACCAACAAAAATAATCGAAGTCAAGGTCAAGTGCACCCGACAAAATAATTTGTCGGGTGCAAAAGTATTGATTTACACCTGAATAATATTATTGTATTTATTTAAATTTTTATTAGCTACTAATTAATCAGGACCTTTTCTCATCAAAAGATGGAATTTAATTTCGGCACAAATTTTTAAACTATAGATCTAAAATTAATAATAGAGAAAATAGCTATGTATTTGCATTTTTTCAATAACCTTACGTACAAGTATACGGTAATAGGGTCGTTACCGACAAAGGTCTTTCCTGCTTCCCTAATTATTTTAGGTGAAAAATGCTTCAAATAAAAGTTGTAGAGCATAAAATTCTGCATATGAATCAATAAGCATTTTGTAATTGTAACAAAAATTCGATATTTGTTAATTATTTTGTCTCAATTCCATGGCTTCATCTATATTTCTTTTATTTGAAGCTTTTTTACTAATATACTTAGAGAATCAGGAATTGTTTAAGTCCTGTCCCGGCCCGGCTCGAGCCCATCACACTTGTAGCTCGGCCCGACCCAAGCCCATCACAATTTAGGTCCGACCCGTCTTGAGCCCGTCACAGTGATAATCACGAAAATTTGGCCCGCCCCGGCCAGTCGGGCCGGGTAGCTTGCGGCCCACTCGAGCCGAGCCGGGTTGTGCAGTGCTCTACTGTATACAGGCTGTTCATTTTAAGTGGTACGCTATTGCTAACTCGAGAACTATGAGAACTACGAGGTCAGTCAATTCAGCAAACAATTTCTATTTTAGTAGACTATTTTAACGAGCGTAAAATTAATTTTTTTAAAGAAATATGCATATAAGTTTTGTATTAATATAATTAAAAATTATTATTATGAGGGTACCACGGATGGAAAAAATTAATACATGTTAATTCTTTTACATAGAATTAGAGTGCCCTGGCAGAAAAGAGTGCATATTTTCTTCTGTCAATTGATCATAAATGTCAACCGAGCTTTCAACGCTCATAAAATATTGAGGTATTTCTGTCATGGCCTAAAAAATATCTACCATCCCATTAATAATAGATGGAGTCTAAGGTTAAATTTAACTAAAATTATTATAATTACCCCTTAACCTTAAAATTAATTTTAACAAAAACTAAAAACGTATTTCGAAAACTAAGTTCTCATCATCAGTAGTACAACAAGTGAAAGTTAAACAGAGTAGTCAAGATTACTCAACATGTCAACCATGCCATGGCAATTTTAAGGTTAAGGGGTCCCATTAAAAAAATATTACTTTATGTTATAGTTTGAGAACCACTGGTTCAAAATTTTTTTTCTTCAATAAGTGATGGCCCCCTTCATCTAGTTATTTTAGATAAAAAATGCTTCAAATAAAGGTTGTAAAGCTTTAAATTCTGCATCTGAATCAATACGCAAAATTAATTGTAACGGCAGAATAAGGTATGAAAATGTCGAAATTAAAATAAATAAATATATCATCACGGTTTATTACCCATTGCTGGGTGTGCTAATCTGTTTTGTACACAGATATCGGTAATGATGAAATATTTGCACCGTGCGGACGCTTACCAGGCGTCACCTCACGGGCACGCTGTGTTGGCATGGAGAGTGCACCACAGGGGTCAATTTTGTGCCATTTAAAATTCGAAATATTTGGCGTTGGTCGAGATCGAACCCAGTTTTCCAGATTCGCGACCTGACACTCAGGCATGAGGCAACGAAAATATCGAAAATCAATCAAAAAATCTGATGTGGCCAGCACATTACCTTCCGTCAGTTATAAGAGGTATTTACGAAACTTCTACCCGAGAACTGTTACCGGTAATCAGCTTTTTATAACTACCAGAATCGATATTTTAAGAACGCAAGTGGTAAACAGGGTAGATCCATAACCTATGAAAATATTTGTAACAGGTTAGAAATTTGACGTATTTAACAAACTGAGCAGAGTCCTACTTTGAACACATTTCCATTTTAGCGCGCGCGCTTCGCTTTGCATCACTACCTTTTTTGAGATTAGATTCTTCATGAATCCGGTAGATGGATCTGGTAGATATTGAACAATTTTCGAACACGGTAACTTTTTACCACTCGTGTTTTTAAACACAGTCGCTAGATGCGGTATCTACCGGTAGAATTTTCGTAAATCCGTATGTATTTTCTATAAAATCCATACAGAAAGTTCCTTGAAAAAGATTTTAAGTTTCTTGTATATACATTACCTTCGACAGTTGTATGTATTTCGAGCAAAAAGATCCTATATTTCGACTAAAATTGTAACACAAAAATACTACGAATATGTCAATTGCACTTGACACTGACATCATCTTTCAATCAGAATTTTCTCAATATAGTAGATGTTTCTACCATAGCTGGCTAATTTATGAAATTTAATTTCTTTATAATTTTATAACTCTCTATCCATTTAATATGAAGTTTAAAATGCAGTCAAATCGTATAGAAAATACAATGTTCTTTAATATTTATAATAACATTAAATGTGAAAAAATGATGTTTAACATCGTTTTTTCAAGAAAAACGGTTAAAATCTTCTAATGAGGGTACTTCCGGTTGACCAATTATAACCAAAATCTAATCAGCTCTTCATATGGGTGCAACGAAAACCTTCCGTCACCTTTAGGTAAGGAAGGTATTGTCTTTGGTCAAAAAATTCGATGATGAGTTTTTAATCAATAAGCACGTTTTAGGGTCCCTAGAATACGAATTTACTATTTTTACGATGATGTCTGTATGTGTGTGTGTGTGTGTGTGTGTGTGTGTGGATGTGTGTGTGTGTGTGTGTGTGTGTGTGTGTGTGTGTGTGTGTGTGTGTAACAAAATTTTCGTCTGCGATAACTCTAATACTACAGTTACAAAAATTATAATTTTTCGTATACTTCTTCGTTACATCCATATGAAGAGCTGATTAGATTTTGATTACAATTGGTCAACCGGAAGTACCATTATTTGAAGATTTTAACAGTTTTTCTTGAAAAAACTATGTTAAATATAATTTTTTCACATTTGATGTTATAAATATTAAAGAATATTTTATTCTCTATACGATTTGACTGCATTTTATACTTAATATTAAATGGATATAGAGTTAAAAAATTATAAAGAAATTAAGTTTCATAAAGTAGCCATAGCTTTGGAAACAGCTACTATATTAAGAAAATTCTGATTGAAAGATGTCAGTGTCAAGTGAAATTGAGATAGTGTGTTTGTCTTATAATTTTACGGGAAATATAGGATCTTTTGCTTTCTGTACGGAATTTGTATAAAATACATACAACTGCTTTAAGGTAATGTACAAGAAATAATAATAATATTAAATCTTTTATTTCTGCAGATACATTACACTGTATATAGAAAACGTCACAAAATAATAATTTTCTGTATGAAATTTGCATAAAATACATACAACTGCCGGAAGGTAAAGTACAAGAAATAGAATATTTAATTTAGCAAGGAACTTTCTGTATGAAATTTGTACAAAATACATAGAACTGACGGAAGGTAATGTGCTGGCCACATCAGATTTTTTATATTATTTATTCGCATTGTTGGGTTATTAGGAACACCAAAAAAATAATAAAAAAAATATATCTATCACACTTTTTCCAAAAACTGCTGTTCTTTTAAAAGGACAGTGGGCAAATATCTGATAAAATATTTTTTTTTTTACAAATGCGTTTATTTATGAAAGAAAACCATTTTTACAAAACAAATAAATATTATACATAAACATAGTTCATTGTTTTGTACGATATGCAATAAAACACTTAATATGAAGGGCAACACCACACTTCAAACATTTAGTAGACACTTTTTTATGGCATACTCTGCACCTTGTTTGCTTGTTTTGTTCCGTTATGAAGTGGTCCACACGATCAAATCTAGATTCACTATTTTCTAACTGGGACGGTCTATTAAATCTTTTAGTAAGACTGCTTGCTGCTCTGCTACATCCGTTAATCTCAATAACAGAAAGGGCTGCATTTCTTCGAAAGGCTAGATGATCCAACTTTCCACCCTCTCGTCTATGTAGTTGCCATGCATTCTGTTCGGCAGCATCAAGTAAATGCAATATAAGAGGGATATACCATTTTTTTCCTCTTATTCCCGTTCTATACAAGGCAATATTTTGATCGCTTCGATCTACACCTCCCATATTTTTATTATATCTTTGTATGTTATGGGTGTACCGACGCAGGCGGCGCGTCCATGAATTGCGATCGCGCCGCCTCCATCGGCACAGGCCCACTTTATTCTTTGTATTTGTATTTATCATTGTTATTGTTGTTATATGTTATTTGTTTACGTTGTTATGTATTATATTTTTTTCAGTTGTTTTATACGATTCTTCAAATATACACATGTCATCTCTACTCTCTACTATTTATTATTTTACGTCTTATACAAATTTATATATTTATTTATTTATACAATGATGTAACGAATAGAACCTCATCGTTACATGGGGTTGCATTACAGAAAATCGTTTTTTAAGTTTTTGAGAGTACCTTGTTACTTGACTTAATGGTTCTACTCCAAAAAAATTAGAAGCCATATGTACGAAATTGTTATCAGACCATTTAGTAATTTGTATCGCTTTATCACTTGTAACTTTAGTACCATATAATCCACGGTTATTCTTCATTTGTTCATCAGAAGCTATCGGACAGTTGTTTATCCTATTTTTTCTTAAAGTACCAGTAGCCTTTATTTTTCTTTTAGTTAGCTCTTCAATCAGAGGTAAACTCGTAAAAAAATTATCAAAAATACAGAATATGGAAGATCAAATTGAGAAAGTAAAATGTCGGTGTACTGCAGCACTATAGAAGGACCCAATCCTAATGCTTTGTAGCAGTCTTTTATCTCTGATTTAGCTCCTTGGTATGGTTCATACCAAACAACGTAACCACTTGATGTAGCACCTACCCATAATTTGTAGCCGTATCTCAAAGGGTTCCCTCTAATAAACTGCTTACAGCCATGGCGCCCAAAATATGGCACCATGGCTTCATAAACACAGTGATTTTCTTCGAGTGGGGCAAATTTGAGGAAGCGTTCGTTCATTTTTTGAAAAAAAAATCTTACTTTCGCAAATCTGTCTTCTTTTTTCAAATTATTATTATCGCAGCCGCCTCGGTGGTCGTGTGGTTTGAGGCAGCGACCAGCGCTCGAAGCGACCGTCACCGCTCGACTCTGAGGTTGTGGGTTCGATTCCCACCAGGGGCTTGGGTGTTTGTGTTTGTCCTTTCATCACCTCATTTCCATCAACACTCCGCGAAAAATGAAATGTTATAAAAATAATGTAAAAATTGACTCATCCTCATCATCACCAAATTGTAATAACTATTCAGTTGATATACAATAAAGATTATTATTATTATTATTATATTATTATTATCGCAGCAATGTATATTGGACAATATGTGCTCGAATCTATTTCTGGACATAGCTTCAGAAATTGCATCATTGTGACTATCTTTTGAATTTTCCCAATACATTCTTCGTCTTGGTAACGTATTACATCCGCTAAGAAGTAATATACCAAAAAATGTTTTCATTTCTTCCACTGTTATGTCAGATTTTCGATTTTTACTTGCAGCATACTGATTACTGTACGTCACGAACATGTTAATTATATCAAAATCGAAGAAATATTCAAACAGTTCCAAGGGTGACTTGTTATTTACAACCGTACCAATCTATGGCCAGAAATAATTGAGCTCAGCATTTTCCAAATTACCTTTCATAAAGTTATAAGTTCTTTTTTGTGCAACTCTAGGTTTCGTTCGTATTAACTCTGATAGTGGTATTAGATATTCTTCTTCCCATTCTACATCTGAACTATCTTCATTATCGTGTATCTCAGTTTCAGCACGAAGTTGGTTCCCTGGCATATTGTTTATATTCAGTTCATCTTCATCTTCATTACCTGAGTCTTCATCGGTATCGCCAGACTCGCAAGCATTATCAGGTGGCATTATATTTATGTTTATGGTGTTTCCGATAGGTAGGTATTCTTCTTCCTCCAAAGATCGCAACAAATCATCGAGAGTAAGACCACTACAACAAATGTGTTATATTTGCCCACTGTCCTTTTAAAAGTACACACATGTTTACTAAGCCATAAAATTTGTTAACCTCAAATATTCAGACGATTTAAATTATAATATGTTGGAAGCATATATTTGGAACATGTTTACAAGAACTTAGTGCATTATTTGGAAAAACCTATAAAATACTTACCCAACAAGTTTCATGTCGTGATGGTACGTCATTTTAACTTTATTTCTGCTTGCAAATTTCTCTTATCAGTGAAACAGATCCAAATTGTATAGAGAACGGGCACTCAGCTGTTTCCGTGAACCTTCAAAACAGCTGATCTTGTTGCACCGTGCGGTGTGAATTTATTACATTAATAAACGAAAATTTAAACTTAAAATAAATACCTTTATTAAAGCATATTTTGAAAATATAATACCTATTTAGAAGAAAAATATCATGAAAAAGTAATTTATAGACTAATATTTATAATTCTAGACAAATTTTAATTGTTAGAGGTCAATGACCCCGCAACAACTCTAGAAAAACTAAAAGGTTAATTTCATTTTATGATATAAAATATTGTATTTGAAGTATAGAAGTTATAAATATTTCACTTCATTTCAATATTAAATTACTCCCTTATCCTTTAATTAATACATTTCTTTCAAATTTCTATGTCGTCAACTGCTCTGATAAAACTTATGTGCTTATAACTCCGAAAAGCGTTTAATTACTCTTGGGTGTAAACACTTTGTTGGTAACAAGATAATTGATTATATCCATTGGCAAAATATTCGGAAAATCCGATATATCCTATGAAAACTCACTTTCATCGCAATCATACGGCTCAATATTACTAATTAACTTTATTTTAGCTAAATAGCGAAGTTGCATATCAGGTGATAGCTTCTTGAAATACATAGACATTGTAAAAACCACCTATTAAGCTCGCACAATGAAACACTAGAAAAATTTGTTGTTCTCACCAAAATGTAAGGCAAACTGACTTCAGATTTTGAATTAGCGCCAAGAAAGTTGGTTGCCAATGAAGTCAGTTACCTGCCAGGGCAGCAAGATCAGCTGTTTCGAAGGTTACCGGAAACAGCTGAGTGCCCGTTCTCTATTGAAAACATATGTTGTCTATGCTACTTCAAAGTGTATATAGTGCCATCTACCGCGCATTGCTTTAACAACTTGTTTAGTACACATTTGTAAAGTGTCCTTTAAAAAGGACAGTGGGCATATCTGCGTTATCCCAGATATGCCCACAGATAAAACGCTAACATTTGTTTATTTTTAGATTCGTGGCTGTCGTTATTTTTGGGGTAATTTTCGACATTTTCATATGTAATTTTTGCCATTATAGAGCTTGCAAAAATAATTTTACTTGTTGATTCAGATGTAGAATTGCTCTACAATATTTATTTGAAGCTTTTTTACTTTAAATAATTAGGGTAGCGGGAAATTACAGAAGTATGATTTTACATGTTAAAGTCCTATGTTCCGGGGTCGCAGTCACCAGCCTGTATATACGAGTATATATATATATATATATATATATATATATATATATATATATATATATAGGGTTCAACCATGTAATCATTTTATATCTTTATATTATAAAAATATTGAGAAAAATGCAATTCAAATAAATTTTATTTGTATAGTTATTATTCAGTAGGCTATGGATGAAGTAGTTTATATATTTACAAATAGCAAGAATAGGAATTATGCACTAAATAATTAAAATTGACAGATAGCAGTTCTGATTTTCATACATAGCCTACTGAATAATAACTATAAAAATAAAATTTATTTGAATTGCATTTTTCTCAATATTTTTGTAATATATGAGGATATAAATAATTACTTGGTTGAATTCAGAAAAAATACCCTATCCAATGGGTCTAAAAAATATATACCATCTCATTTAAAAATATATAATTTTATATTATAGTTTGAGAACCACTGGTTAAATTTTTTTTCTTTGTCCCCCTGTATCTACTGGAACTTTTATTCGAATAAAATTCTTCTATTTCCAATAATAAAAAAAATAATGGTGTGTCCTGTACCCGAGGAACAGTCTTGTAATAAAAAATCTTATAGCTCAAATAACACAATTACATGGAAACCAGTTGAGAAATTCAAGTACTCGTAATTGTAAATTACAGATAAAAATAAATGTGTCGAAAATCCTTTAGTAGTTTATATGTATACTCAATGGGCTAAAGTACGAGCTCGATTTTAAAACTTAAAAATCTTGAACATTTAGAAGAGTAGGAGAAAACTTCCCCATAGAATGAATTTAAAATATGAATACGATAATTGTGGAACGTAAAATGTAATTAACGAGAAGTATACTGCTAGCCACAACAGACTTTTTTTAACTTAATTTGTTTTAGTAATAATACTCGAAGTATAGATATTTAAGCCATGTTTCACTTTTTTATTGGTGTTCAATTTTTCCTCAAAATTCGATTCAAACTGAAACTCGATTTTTCTTTATTTTTATATTAATTTTAGTTGGTAACTATTATTTATAGACGCACACTTATAATAATTCTGATGTATTGCGCATAATTTAAAATAATATACAATACATTTTAAATAAAAAGTTTTATTTTATTGCATTTTTTCTACTAATTATATTTTTGTTATCCGTGTTCGGAAATTTCTGTAATAAAAAACATAATAAAGTATAAGTGTATATAAAGAAATTACAATCTTAAGTAATTTATAGTAATATCAGTATCTTAAACATGAAAGCCATTGTAACTCTACTTGTGTTTTTGACTGTAACTTTGTGTAGTGGAGAAAGAATTAGCCGAAAAAGTAAGAATACAGGTTTATAATCTAATATGCTAATATTTAAAGTATTGAAATTTTTGTGACACTCAAGATCTGTTACTTAGACATTTAACATGAAAAATCAGTTTTCCGTTTGACATTGCATCCCAATTTATTTTAGAATAAAATACTTGAAATAAAAATAGTAAATAGTAGTGCATAAAATTCTACATATAAATTTGTAAACAAAACGTATTGTACGTCTTACTCGTAATAACTTCTAGAATGAAATTTTTGAAAATTACAATTATTATTTAAACTGGTAGCCATAGAGGATTACATCTCAATCGAATTAAGAGAAATTAGTAAAAAATAATGAAAGTAGATGCTTAATAATGAATATTAATAAAGAAATAAAATGGTATAATTGAAATACTTCGGAAATAAGGGGGTTTTCGTTTTAGCAGTTCGTCACTCATATGAAATTCATATATATTATTTTGATTGGCGACTTAAAGACCACCTATAAATATATAACGAATACCAAGTTAGGGGTGGAGTCTACTACCAATAAAAGTAGACAAATTCAAAAAGCGGACACGTGGCTACCAGTCCAGTACAGCAATTCTCAAACAGTTTTTATTTGAATATAAATTTCTTGCATTAAACTTAATAATTTTGATACACTTGCAATTATAAAACATGTAGACTTGTACAGTGTTATAATATTAATTTGTTTTTTATAAATATAATTTAAAAATAGCATACATTTCAAGAACATTTTAAATCCACGAAGAAAACAGTTTTATATAAAAACTTATATCCATGACGTCACATCTATATTGTCAAACTTCGGGGGACCATAACTCGCTTATTAATAGGAATTTTTTCACCGGATTTTCACCAATAGTCTTAGTTTTACTTATACTTTCTGATGAAATTATAAAAAAATGTGGAATCCCCTATTAATCGACTTAAATAAAATACAGGTATTTTTTGTCTAGTATCATATTATGTAAAAATCAAAATTTAGTCACAAACCCCATCGAATGTTAATTGTTTTGTTATAGAATGTGAAGAATATAATGAACTAAGTCAAAAGGAAAACCGATGCAGTGAAGATAAACTGAAAGAATATTCGTTTTTGGTAAGTAAACAATAAAAAGCGAAAAGACCTATAAAGGATTTAACAATTGTGTTTGGCAGTCCTTCTGATAACTTCATAAAAAAATCTAATGTGACCAATACATATCGCCGTACCATACATATTCATGCCATGTTAATTACAAATATCGTTACCTCCATGAGAAAACCTCGTAACTCCATTTTTGGTTAACTTTGATATTTTGGTCATTTGCTGAAAAAAATCTTTTTAATTGAGAATCATGACATCAGTATACAGACTGGTAACTGGAATTCCCAAAGATAATGAATTTAACATAAATAAAATTATACTTTTGTAATTTGCTGCTTCCTTTTAGGTAATAATGCTTCAAATTAAAGTTGTAGAGCATAAAATTTTGCATCCGAATCAATAATTGTAACGCCAGATATTAGATACGAATATGTCGAAAATCCCCCTAAATCAAAGCGCTAGCCATGGAATTGAAACAAATAAGTTAACAAGTGTTTAGCTTGTTTTCATTAGGTATTATTAGTAATTTCTGTTCAACAATTATCTACTGATTTAAATAAATAATTCTTCACTTGAACAGAAATTACAAATAATAATAATAATAATAATAATAATAACAATAATTATTATTATTTAATTATTTCCAAAGACCAAATATATTGATAAAAGAAATCATTTAGATATTCATATATTGTTAGAGCTACGTGAAGATAAATTTAATAAATAAAACAGTATTCTTTTCTTCACAAATAAATGTTTATTGCAACACTAAATGTACATTTCAACTGCCAAGCAGTCATCATCAGTAGTACACTAACAAATTAAAAACTCGTACACGTATTTATACTAATGTATACAATAATTCCTGGAAAACAGGTTGAAGAAACAGTACAAGGGATTTCCTAATTACAGTTACTCTTATTTGACAAATTTCAATAATACCTTTGAGTTAGAAGACAATAATATCCTGCCGTTCCTAGACTTAAAAGTGATAAGAAACACAACCTACTTAGAATTTGACATTTACAGGAAAAGTACCCACACAGATAATTATATACACAATTCACCGTATACTTCAGTTCAAAACAAAATGGCCTCTTTTAATTTTCTTATTCATAGATTACATACAGTTCCTCTTAACAAAATCAGATTCAACAAAGAACTAAATCATATTATACACATTGCTACTCAAAATGGTTATAACGCAAAAGTAATATTGAAATTAATGGATAAATATAAATTTAAAATGCTGAAACGATCATGCACGAATTTGTTAAGCTTGGAAGAAAAAGACAAATTTGCAAAATTATGTTACAATAAATATTCCCAATTCCAATTCAGAAATTTATTTAAGAAACATGGATTGAATGTAGTTTTTTCTAATAAATTAAATCTTAAAAATCTAATTTCTAATAATCAAGATAAAATTGAAAACACAAAAAAGTCTGGAATCTACTCAATTAAATGTTCACAGTGCCGCCAGTTATATATAGGCCAAACAAAAAGAAATATTACTAAAAGATTTAACGAACATATGTATCATGTTAAAAACATATTTAAATCAGCGTTAGCATCACATAGTCATGATACAGGACATAAATTCACAATAAATAACTTAGAATTACTTAAATATTGTAATGTCAAACGAGATTTAAATATGTTAGAATCTATTTATATGAAAAAGCACGAAGAAAAGTTATTAAATTTCGATCTTTCACCGTTAGACAACCCATTATTGAAATTTGTCAAATAAGAGTAACTGTAATTAGGAAATCCCTTGTACTGTTTCTTCAACCTGTTTTCCAGGAATTATTGTATACATTAGTATAAATACGTGTACGAGTTTTTAATTTGTTAGTATACTACTGATGATGACTGCTTGGCAGTTGAAATGTACATTTAGTGTTGCAATAAACATTTATTTGTGAAGAAAAGAATACTGTTTTATTTATTATTTATTTAGATATTCATTGATAAGATAGTAACTTTTTTGTACAAGATATTTTTTTAAAATTATTTTTAAAACTATTTATGGATTCAATATGTGAGATTTTGAAGAAATTTATGATAATAAATTAGGCCATAATAATTTTGATTATTTTCTGTATACTTTTATGTTTTACAAAGATAATAAATTTCTAAAAGCGTGTATTTTGCAGTTTAAAAACACGAGTTGCAGAGGGAGAGTTAGTCCAAAAAATAATACCATAACTTAGGATGGAGTAGAACTTAGCAAAATAGAACATTTTAGTTAATGATATGTCGAACATTAATCTAACGTTTCATATAACGTAGCATAAATATGATAATGGAATACAAATTTTATTAATGTGTTTGTGTATACCCCGTTTTAAGTTCTCTTGTAAATATAATCCTAAAACTTTCGCATTATTTACTTTCGGTAGTAATGGTCCATCACCATTAACTGCCAAATTATTCTTTTTTTCGTACTTGAGAAACTAATGAGTGCGGATTTGTTAACGTTAATCGTAATATTTAAAGATGCAAACCACGATGAAAAATTTGCTAAAATATTCGACATTTCATTTATGTCTGAGATGAAATCGACACATCATCTGCATAAGCATAAGCAACAATTTATTATAATATTATAGTATATTAAAACACGAGCGAGACTTTCTACTGTATATTAGCAACTTTCCTTTATACTACCATGTGCAGATATATATGTTATTTTCACACCATGTTAGGATATGAAAGTCAAAACTAAATCTGAAGTTACCATTTGTAAAATGTAGATTCAATTCTGTTAATTTTCTTATTGTAATAAAATTGAATTGCCATAACAAACTGTTCATTTGTTATTACAAAGTATTTAATTATAATCTTAGACTTGAATCAGTATTTAATAATTGTTTGACCATAGTAATCGTCATTTTTATTATATTTTTGATATTTATTTATCGTTTAATAAACATTTATTTTAATTAATATTTCATTGATTTTTACCCTTCACCTAAATAAATAAATGTTACCCCACTGTTTTGATTTAGAATCAATACATCGAAATGTATATACCTTTTAAAAAAATTACCCATTTTCAATACCCTGTATATGAAAAGGGACGTGATAAAGATTATCTTTGCCATACTGTGACTCTTTCTTATTTTAAAATTTTTGTAGTCTGTTTTTAAACTAGGAGGAGTAAATTCATAATTTCCCTAGCAATTCATACGTTGATTGGCTAATGCTCAGCCATGTTTACACCAAAACACAAATATTTTTTCAGTTTTGACATTTAGTCATAATCCTATAACCTCTTTTATTCAAAAACAGGCAGTTTTTACGAAACAAAGGATGTAATATATTAATTTAGACTGAAAGTTCAATAACTTAAATTTATTGTAAACATTTTATATAGTTTTTACCTTCCGTCACCTTTAGGTAAGGAAGGTATTGTCTTTGGTCAAAAAATTCGGTGGTGAGTTTTTAATGAATAAGCACGTTTTAAGGTTCCTAGAATACGATTTTACTATTTTTACGATGATGTCTGTATGTGTGTGTGTGTGTGTGTGTGTGTGTGTGTGTGTGTGTGTGTGTGTGTGTGTGCGTGCGTGCGTGCGTCCATGCGTGCGTGCGTGCGTGCGTGCGTGCGTGTGTGTATGTGTATGTATGTGTGTGTGTGTGTGTGTGTATGTATGTGTGTCCGTGTGTGTGTGTGTGTGTGTGTATGTAACAAAATTTTCGTCTACGATAACTCTAATACTACAATTCCAAAAATTATAATTCCTTCGTATTGCTCTTCGTTGCATCCATATGAAGAGCTGATTAGATTTTGGTTATAATTGGTCAACCGGAAGTACCTTCATTTGAAGATTTTAACAGTTTTTCTTGAAAAAACGATGTTAAATATAATTTTTTCAGATTTAATGTTATTATAAATATTAAAGAACATTTTATTCTCTATACGATTTGACTGCATTTTATACTTCATATTAAATAGATATAGAGTTATAAAATTATAAAGAAATTAAATTTCATAAATTAGCTAGCTATGCTAGAAACAGCTACTATATTAAGAAAATTCTGATTGAAAGATGTCAGTGTCAATTGACATATTCGTAGTATATTTGTATTATAATTTTAGTCGAAACCTCGAAATATAGGATATTTTTGCTCGAAACTTTCTGTATGGAAATTGTGTAAAATACATATAACTGTGGAAAGGTAATATACATACAAGAAATTGGGAATCTTTTGCAAGGAACTATCTGTATGGATTTTATAGAAAATACAAAGGCATTTACGAAATTTCTACCGGTAGGTACCGCATCTACTGACTGTGTTCGAAAATACGAGTGGTAAAGAAGTTACCGTGTTCGAAAATTATACAATATCTACCAGATCCATCTACCGGATTCATGAAGAATCTAATCTCAAAAAAAAGGTAGTTATGCAAAGCAAAGCGCGCGCGTTAAAAGTTAACTATATCAAATTTCTAACCTGTTTCAAATTTTCAATTTTTTTTTATAGGTTATGGATCTACCTTGTTTAACACTTGCGTTCTTAAAATATCGATTCCGGTAGCTATAACCTGATAAACAGCTGTTTACCGGTAACAGTTCACCGGTAGAATTTTCGTATAACTGACGGAAGGTAATGTGCTGGCCACATCAGATTTTTTTTATTGTTGTAAATCTGACTTTTTAGTTACTCTTCCTAGCTTAAGGCGGTTGTCTACTAGTCTTTAACCATCTAAGGTTTTGGAAGAGTAAAGGGGGAATCATGCAGTGGGCCGTACCTTACACGGTTCCCCTCTTCTAAAATTATAACCCATGTTTGCTCTGTACCGTCAGATGTAAAAGTATATGTATATTTAAGTTTTACTTTCACTACCACAGTCGAGTAAAGTGCTATGCTATGCTATGAGAGCTCTCTGCTTGAGGAACGTGCCACAAATGCTTTATAATTATAATTGAAACAAAAATAAATATACTCGTATGTATTAAAGAAAATTTTTATTTGAAAAATAAACATCATTAAAAATCGGCATTATTAGTAATTTATTATTGTTACTATTATTATTATTATTATTATTATTATTATTATTATTATTATTATTATTATTATTATTATTATTATTATTATTATTATTATTATTATTATTATTATTATTATTATTATTATTATTATTATTATTATTATTATTATTATTATTATTATTATTATTATTATTATTATTATTATTATTATTATTATTATTATTATTATTATTATTATTATTATTATTATTATTATTATTATTATTATTATTATTATTATTATTATTATTATTATTATTATTATTATTATTATTATTATTATTATTATTATTATTATTATTATTATTATTATTATTATTATTATTATTATTATTATTATTATTATTATTATTATTATTATTATTATTATTATTATTATTATTATTATTATTATTATTATTATTATTATTATTATTATTATTATTATTATTATTATTATTATTATTATTATTATTATTATTATTATTATTATTATTATTATTATTATTATTATTATTATTATTATTATTATTATTATTATTATTATTATTATTATTATTATTATTATTATTATTATTATTATTATTATTATTATTATTATTATTATTATTATTATTATTATTATTATTATTATTATTATTATTATTATTATTATTATTATTATTATTATTATTATTATTATTATTATTATTATTATTATTATTATTATTATTATTATTATTATTATTATTATTATTATTATTATTATTATTATTATTATTATTATTATTATTATTATTATTATTATTATTATTATTATTATTATTATTATTATTATTATTATTATTATTATTATTATTATTATTATTATTATTATTATTATTATTATTATTATTATTATTATTATTATTATTATTATTATTATTATTATTATTATTATTATTATTATTATTATTATTATTATTATTATTATTATTATTATTATTATTATTATTATTATTATTATTATTATTATTATTATTATTATTATTATTATTATTATTATTATTATTATTATTATTATTATTATTATTATTATTATTATTATTATTATTATTATTATTATTATTATTATTATTATTATTATTATTATTATTATTATTATTATTATTATTATTATTATTATTATTATTATTATTATTATTATTATTATTATTATTATTATTATTATTATTATTATTATTATTATTATTATTATTATTATTATTATTATTATTATTATTATTATTATTATTATTATTATTATTATTATTATTATTATTATTATTATTATTATTATTATTATTATTATTATTATTATTATTATTATTATTATTATTATTATTATTATTATTATTATTATTATTATTATTATTATTATTATTATTATTATTATTATTATTATTATTATTATTATTATTATTATTATTATTATTATTATTATTATTATTATTATTATTATTATTATTATTATTATTATTATTATTATTATTATTATTATTATTATTATTATTATTATTATTATTATTATTATTATTATTATTATTATTATTATTATTATTATTATTATTATTATTATTATTATTATTATTATTATTATTATTATTATTATTATTATTATTATTATTATTATTATTATTATTATTATTATTATTATTATTATTATTATTATTATTATTATTATTATTATTATTATTATTATTATTATTATTATTATTATTATTATTATTATTATTATTATTATTATTATTATTATTATTAATTTATTATTATTTTTGAAGAATAACAAAAGTATATTTTTTTAGAATAGCCGAGTCAATAAAGGTTTTTACATCTAAACCCACAAAAACAGATCCGAATTTAATAATTTATTTTTTAAATGTTTGTTATATTCAATTATTCAAAAACAGAAACATCTCAAGGCGCTCAATTATTTATACAGATTGTCCGGATTTCGTAAACCTACATTGGGATCTCGGGAACTATAAGAGATACAACTTCAGTTATATGGAACATGTGGTACGCCTTTGGGAGGCCATCTTAAATGTGCTATTCTGCCGTCCTAAACAAGAAGGGCGTATCTACAAAATTTATCAAAATGGGGTTACTATATGAATATTTAAATGTCGTAACTCTCCATCTTTTGGCCACGGATTCAGGGCGTAAGTACACTCCTAACATGAATAAACCTGCTATGAAAATAGGCGTATGTACACAGATAATACATAATACTAAGCAATAAAGACGTATGTGACAATTACTGAGTAAAAAAGTCGTATATTAAATTCATTTGCGGATACGACTTTTTTAACTTAGGATATTTGATATAAATTAATCACATACTCATCATATACGGCTTATGGCTAAAGTCAAAAAGGTGAGGCTACTTTATAATTATCGCAGCCGAAATAGTTGAAAATAGTGTAATAATATGATATAATTCGAAAGCATATTGGCATCAACAAATTATAGTTATATAATATTTAAGAAAATGGAAATAAAAAAAAATTGCACTTACGTCTTTATTGTTTAGTAACAATGTAGTTATTTCTAGTCTCATAAGTCGTATCTACTTTTAATCATAATTAATTAAAAATATTTAAAAATTATTAACTTCGTTACATTCTAGGGAAAAAGTAAGTTAGTTGTGAAACTATAATCAAATGTAGGCAAATGGCACGCATCGTTTTAGAAAAATGTAAATATCTCAAAACTACAAAAATTCAGATACGCCCTTCTTGTTTAGGACGGCAGTAATTGTGTTGCCAAAAATTCTCATAGATTACTTGATAATGGGGGAGTACTGAAAATGGTCGATATTTTTCATTTCGAAATTATTTCTAAACTGTCAGTAATCGAGAAAAATGTTTCAAATAGAAAAGTTAGATAATTTTATTGTCTATTAAGTGGTGTACGAAAATGATTTTTCTATCGGCAAATTTTCGAAATGAAACACAAAATTACATTTTTTAAATGGAAGCCATATTTGATTATTACTTTAAGAAAATACTTTTTATTTCTTTCGATTGGTAAATATAAAGGACACCCTATGTAAATAATTGAGCGCCCTAGCTTGAATGTTTATAATTTTAAATAAGTAAAAATAACAATCATTTTTAAAAATTTCATCATAATAGGATCTGGTTTTGAGGGTTTAGAAGATTTAATGTTTTTTCCGCTTCATTGAGTCGACTATATTACACCATTCTTTAGCATATTATGAAAGATTTTTTTACCCAGATCTGAGTACTGGCGTTTTCCGATATCGGAACGGTAGGCCTATAGTTTGTACATACAGATAAAAAGTACAAAAAACATTTTATTCCGTTATATTTTCTATTATTTAACAATACAATATTATAAAAAAAATTGCGAAAAATTTTTAGGTTTGAAGGGTGAAACATATTTAAAATACAATAAACTTTATACCAATAGAAAGAAATAAGATATTAGTATTTTCTTAAAGTAATAATCAAATATGGCTTCCATTTAAAAAAATGTAATTTTGTGATATATCTCGAAAATTTGCCGATAGAAAAATTATTTTCGTAACCAGTGAATAGACAAAAAAAAATATCTAACTTTTCTATTTGAAACATTTTTCTCGATTACTGATAGTTTAGAAATAATTTCGAAATGAAAAAATCGACCATCTTCAGTACTCCTCCTTTATATTGAATATTTGGCAAAACAAAAGCACATCTAAGATGGCCTCCCAAAGGCGTACCACATGTTCCATATAACTGAAGTTGTATCTCTTATAGTTCCCGAGATCCCAATGTAGGTTTACGAAATCCGGACAATCTGTATAAATAATTGAGCGCCCCAGCTGAAATGTTTCTGATTTTGAATAATTGTATATAACAAACATTTAAAAAAATAAATCATCAAAATCGCATCTGTTTTGGTGGGTTTAGAAGTTTTATCTATATTCTCGCGTCATTGACTCGACTAGAATCGAATATCAAATTTTTGAAACGCAAATGTAACTCTCTGACAACGATTATTTATAATCAATTTATTTTAGCTTAATTATTCATATTTATTATTGCAATCAAATTTTCTTTATTATAATCAAAAATTTCTGTTGTAATTAAAATAAATACATACAAGAACAATTATTATAATCAAATTTTTTGTGTGATTGATCAATTTCTTTGTTGGAATCACATGCTCATTATTGTTATCAAGCATTTCTTTGATACAATTAAAAACTTTTTTTTAAAAAAACAGCCGCATTAGGCTTTAGCAAAATTAAAGACAAAAATGGTATATAACACTTTTTACATCTATAATTACACAAATCAGAAATTGTTTATTATAATTTATTCAAGAAATGTTTTATTAAAATAAATACCTGAGAAAATCTCTTAAATTTTGACACTTTCTTCTTTTTGCATTTAAATACAAACCACCTTTTTTGCTCTGTTTCTTAGTCTTTATTTTACTTTATTATCGAATATATTTTCACTACACAAAATTAAATTATGAAACACTCTTCTACTTTTACTATTGAATGTACTGGGGTGGAGCCAAGTTAGTTCATCATAGATGTCAGGAGTTTCGGTGCGTTTCTTGAGTATTATTTGCGTAAAATGTACGTTTAGTTTTTCCATTAAAATTGCAATAAATATAGCGATATTTATAAAACAATTATAATTTTCTGGAAGAAAATGAATTTCTTTAACTATGTCTAATAACAGTTTTTTAATATTAGAGTTTAATAATAGTGAAAAAATAACTTGAATATAGGCATATTTAACTGCATATAAATAATTATTAACACATAATTTAAAAAAAAACATTATTAGAGAAAGGAAGAGGACAACTTAAGCTATCCAATAACATTTTATTTTTTATGAAAATATTAAGTTTCAAGTAAATTTTAATGGGAAAACGATGCACCCTTTCTGTCTATTCTAACTGTTAGTAGTCAGCCGCCTTAAATACATACATATAACTCTATCTTGACTTCAACTATCTTTTAGTTCATCACACATTATTGGTCAAGAGCAGTTGACGTTAGATGTTCATGATAGTTTTTATTTTAATAAATATTACAACTATTAAATAATGGAGGTATACATCATTTTTTAGTGTTGATAGTAACAATTGGGGTTAATTTTAATATTATATAAATATTTTTTATAAATTTGATTAGAGTCGCATAGGTATCCCATTAACTTATACAAATTGAATTCGAATTGATTTTATATAGGTAGGTGTATCCCACTTACCACTTAATTGGGTCAGATCGTCAGATCCAACTACTCTAAAGAAATCAATGAATCGATTCATTTATTTCAAATTACATGTTGAAATGGAACAAGAAATATACAAGTGTAATCAGTAATTAATATAAATTTTGAATAATACAAAAGATAACTGCTTATTACTGATTTTTGTATAGAGAAAGAATATCTAAAATTGAAGTAACATGTATTAACAAGAACAAAAAAAATCTGTAAAATCTAAACTTGCTATAGTATTTTTGGAATAAATATTTCGGACAACTTGATAAATAAAGCATTTGTTTGAAGTTTACTTGATCCGCCACACTTACTTATTTACTTACTCATTTACTTATATATTTATTTACTTACATAATTACTTATTTATTTATTTACGTAAATATTTACTTACATAGGTACTTACTTTTTTACATATTTACTTACTTTTTTATTTACTTTCTTACTTATTTATTTATTTCCTTAATTATTTACTTACTTACATATTTATTTACTTGTTTATTATTTGTTTATAGGGAACTGTAGGGTTTGGAAGAAACAATAACAACATTAATTGGATTTGTTCCGTAGTTTTGGTCAGTCCTGAATATGTTCTAACTGATCTCTCTTGCGTCTCAGATAACGTAATCAGGTAAATATCTTGTAACGTCAATAGAAAATATGACAGGTACGAATTTTCTCCCTGTCGTGACGTTATTGCAGTGCAGGTTGCATATAGTAATTTCTAATTTGAAACGCCAATTGCTGTAACGCATTCGGACAATTTTTTTTTTTTAATTTTATGGCATATTAATATTAAAGTTACCAATATTATCTAATTTGATTAAATAAATATAAAAAAATAAAGTAGGTTGCTAGATTTGTACCCATGATCCATCAAACAAGAAGTAAAGACGCTACATTGGATTCGACCTCGGACGCTACCAGTGTGCTACGAATATTTGTCAGATACAGTGACCAGTGTGTCTCATAAAATACCTATTTTTATATTTTAAAAGAGGAACATTTATTTTTAATTTGCTTATTCACAACAGAATTTAATTCATTTTTGTAAAGTTGTCGTTTAATTGTTCGTTTTAAGTTTTTAAAACGGTTGTTTAGTAACAAGATATCATTAGTCACGGGTTGCCGATTAAAATTTTTAAACACGCAAAATTTGCAAAACTACCCTGAAAATTTCGTTATCATGGCAAACTTCTCTTTCAACATTGTGATCTGAAGTCATAAATAATAAAATATTCTACAACCAGTACAAGCGAAAAGTTGGTAGGCCGAGCTGCAGGCGAGGTCTACGGTATCGCTAACGACGGAATTACTATTCCATACGAATTTTAGACAAATTCTCAAACACTATTTAAAAATAGTAAATCGTGCAACAAATGCGGAAAAGCACATATTGTCCACGAGGTGCGGGAATTACAGCACGAGACGAAGTCGAGAGGTGAAATCACACAAGTCGGCAATAGGAGTCTGGCAAAATATAAATAATTCATTTTCAATAAAGGATATAATTTTCTTTTTCAATAATTAATTGAACTTGAAAATAATTACAATATTTACTGTTACAATAAATGGAAATATAATGTATGTATATGTAATTACCAAATATTTTGTAATTTATAAATTTAAAATAAAAATATACAAATTTGTATTATATTACAAGTAGCAACTTGTGTGAGAAATAATTTCTCACACCTTAAACCACGACTGTGGGAAATTAGTAACTTTCGGGCTTTGTAAACTATGGGAAAAGTGCAATTTTCTTTAGTGGTCGTAGAAAAATATATTTTCCTTATTACTTGATAATTTTGCTAAAAAATAATAATGTATTATTGGTATGTTACAAAAGCAAAAATTTGTTCTTTAACTTACTCTGTATAAAACTTTAAAAAGCATAAAACAGCGTTTCATTAGTTTTTGTAAAACTTTTTCTTATAATTTGACAGTTGAGGCATTTGAGTTGACAAAATCAAATAAACAACGGACCAAGCAAAGCCGGCCTGATTTTGAAAACAATTGCGATTCCCATGTATTTTGAATGGGTGAATTTAAAAACTAGTAGGCTTTGACTGTCAGTTACAGAACAATATACTTATTCTGTAACAGTTTTTAGTTACAGAATATGTGATTTCCAAAATACTGTTGGAGAAACAATTTTTATATTTATTGGATTATTAGATTCTATCGTAGATAAAATAATGTACTATACACATACGTAAAGCATCATTAGTCACTCACGGGTCTCGCTGCGTTCGTGTTTTAATCTGATCCATTCTTGACTAAAGACTAGCTTTACGTATTTGTATCGTAAATAACTATTAAGTATGACTGTAATGGGAGTACCATGAATACAAAATATTAGTACATCTTACTTTTTACGTATAATTAGATTACCATGAAAGAAACTAGTAAACATTTTGCTACGCTAATTGATAATACTTTTCCTATTTCCCGCGATATGTAAGTATAGTGTATACGTATGTAGTGATACTTTACTTGAAACAGTTATTAATGAATAATAATAATTATTATTATTAATTTGATTGTTTTTTGTAAACATCCTTGAAATTTTTGTACATTTCTTTACAAAAAAAGTCTGTTAAATTCAAATTTAAAATATTGTAAAATCTGTACATCGATTCTATAAATTTTTGCGTGTTTATCATATAAAATGACCAACAAAAATTAGAGTAAAGTGTTTTAGAAGGTATTTGGAAATGACAGTTGTCAAATTGTCAAGAGTGAGAATGAATTAATAGTAAAGTGGAACTACAGCATGGAGAAACTGGTCAAGGCAGAAGCGTTTCGTCGTGATCCCACTTACTGGTTTTTACCAATAATTAATTCTGCCACTACGAAACAGCATACTTGTTATAGATGTAGTTCGACACGAATAAATAAACCTGTGTAAAGTCCGTTTCCACGACTTGATCCCCACGTCATCAATAGTAAACATATGATTCAAATCGTCAGGGGAGGGGGGGAAGTTAGGTAATTGATGACGTCACATTTGCATAAGTATAATGGATGAAATATACCTCATTTTATTGTCCAAAAGCAGTATGTTGCAATAATTGTAGGAAAGCTTACAAGCACCGGCTTTGCAATACCAAATGCACAATATGCATAATCCCAAGAATTAACAAAATGACCAACTCACAACGAAGCACAAATTATTATCGACGCCAAAATCACCTTAATCACATGGATGACATAATGACATGACATGCCGTTGGTTAGATGAAGATAGCTTATACCCCTCTGAAAAACCGACGACAATGCGATAGCGAATAAAAGTCTCATATATGCCATGTGTGTACGACAAAGATGCTAGATAAAAGTTTTGTAATTCTTGCACCAGAAATTGATGACGTGGGGATCAACTGGGAGATATAGAGTGTACGTCTGAATATTTTCAGAATTTTTACGTTCGGATGTTGTCCAAACATACATAATAAATTTGCATGACTGTACTTATTTCTTTTCAGGAACCATAGTGCATACGTTCAGCTTTCTGCTACTAATTTGAAAAATCCTTCTGAACTCCATAAAATCGTAGAAATTATTCGTCATCCAAATAATCAATCATCAGATTTACAAGTAGGCGTAGCTCTTTTAAAAATGGAATCACCTGTATCTATAACACCAGCTTGCTTATACTCTGGTGAAGACGTAGAGGAATATATTGTTGCCGGATATCTTAATCATGAACATAATTCTCAGCGTGGTGTATTGCTCAATGAAGTCAACAAAAAAATAGAAGATGAAGCATGTACCAAATATATCAAAGGTACAACATGGGATGAAGATGTGAAAAGAGGTCAGCAGTTTTGCATGGAAGGAGGCCCTATTTCTTGTTATGTAAGTATAACCTCTTGTTTTAATTCAATACTACACCCTCCATTGGGACCCTCTAGCATAGTAAAAAATTAGAACAATAATCATTTATTTTAAAACTACATCTTTTCCAGTGTGGTCAATAATTGGAAATATACGTGGGTAATAAGCAATTTAATAATCAAAACAGTTTAAAAAACTATGTATATTGTAGTCTAAGGTTTGAGTGTCACCCGCAGCCTAAATCATTTAACATTTCTTTCATTCTCATAAAGAAAGATACGGTATCTATCTCTCGTTGTTCCATTTTCTGTATTCATGTAATGCTTGAAATTTAATTTCGTATTTCACAAATGCGATATCAATAGGCTTGAAAGTACTGAAAATATTGAATACAGTAAATATGTGACGTAAATTTAGAAGTTACAGCTACTAGGGCTGCTAGATAATGTACCTATAGCTGACTCGTCCGCCATATTGGAGTAACTAGTAACTACCTTATTTTTTTATAATTAAATATAACGTCCATATTTTCTGTCATATTTTATTTATTTAAAATAATTACAAATCAATTCAAACATTACGAGTGGTATTCGCGACGATGTACTAAGGCTTGATTGTACATAAATATAATTCAAGCTAAATTTTGAGTTAAGTTAATTGCGACAACTGTAAAATTTAATTCGATATTCTTGAGCTAGACTAACAGTTAAACAATGGTTCAAAGTTAAATGAACCTTTTTTAATCTTTTCTTCTGCAATGTAGGTACTAATTTTTCATACCTACAGATCTGCGGGAAATCAATGAATAAAAAATAAAATCAAGAATATTCCAAGAAAACAGAAGAAAGAATACAGTTTGTTAAGATTTTTGAGGTTAAAGAAAAAATATGTATGGCATAAGTAATAAAACAAATTAACAGTATATTCTACAAGTATTGGAATGGCCCATATTCCACATGAGCAAAAAGTTTGTGGCGAGAACTACGGTTTGCGAGTATGCCATTCTAAATATGTTGTAAAGTATACTTTACAAGGTTTTAGAAATTATACAAAAAATGTTGCTTATTTAGATAATATTTTTTTTATTTAGTTAATATAAAGTAATACATATATTATTATCTAGATAAACTTACTGCTGTTAAGATCTCGAAAAAACCTGTAAAAGTTAACATAAAACTCCAAAATTGTTCAAAACTTCAAACACGAACTCAAAAATATATAGACAAAAACAAAGACATGTAACCAAAGCAACCAAACCAAAATATTTGATATACCGCGCTAATATGTGTTTTACAGCATTGATTATATATACTACATACTATATATACGTAGTATATATAATCAATGCTAACAGATTCTGGTTTGTCGAAAGCCGTGCAGAATTATTCCACACGGTTTGTTGGAATGATTTTGATTCCAATATAATATTTAGTTGTTGAATGTATAGTTTCCAAAATAGTGTTGGAGAAAATATTTTCCTGTGAAAATTATAAGCATTTCTCGAAATATTTGCACAATTTGGAGCTGAAAAACCTGTTATTGTGGATATTTTTATGATTAATAATACTGTAGCTCTAGTCTAGTTTGCTAATATACCTTGTAAGACATCGAAACCGGGGGCTTTTGACATGTAAGACACAAAAGAAAATTTCAAAAAAGGACCGGAAATTACGTTTTAAGGTACATTCAAACTTTTTACGGTATTTTATGCACCATTATCCAAAGATGGTGAATACACTTTGTAGAACATAAAAATCGGGGGCTTAATGCATTTAAGACACCCAAAAGTCAAAATTCTGTCCAAAACTACATGATGAGGTACATTAAAACTTTTTGTGTCAATCGACGCGGTTATTTTCCTAATTTGTTAAAATTTATTTTAAGACATAGAAATCAGGGGCTTTTGACTTTTAAGATACGAACCCAAATTTGAAAAAGGGCTGAAAATTACGAGATAAGGTACATTCTAACTATTTGCGGTTTTTTTATGCACTATTATCCAAAGATCACGAATAGACATTTTAAGATATAAAAATCGAAGGCTTAATGCATTTAAGTCAACCAAAAGTCAGAATGGGGTCCAAAAACTATATGATGAGATACATTAAAACTTTTTGTGTTAATTGACGCGGTTATTTGCCTAGTTTGCTAAAATTTATTTTAAGACATCGAAATCGGGGGCTTTTGACTTTTAAGACACAAAATTCATCTGAGATTTTCTTTTAGTACCCAGAGATATAAGTGCGTCTTGATACACGCTGTTTTGTGACACAAGTAAAATCTCAGATGAAGTATCTACATAATTCATTGGAACGGGTTATATGTGAAATTTATGGTCAAAAAACTTGTGAAGATCTCAACAAAGCACGTCAAAACATCTTCAAATCTAGTATACCAAAGAGCTCAGATAAACCATTCCAAGATATCAAAATACCCTCCTTTATTTTCTCCATGTAAAAGCATGTTTGAACAAAAATTGTTAAGGTGCAATTATGTCTGCAAAATGAGAAATAATGCAAGTAATACCAACACGTTACCTTTAGTAACTCAAGAGAGTAATGGCTGGATTTTGGCAGGAGATGAAAATCTTTACATTCCATCTTGGGATAGTAAAGACTCTATGCTGCAGTCACTAAGCGAAATCGAAGAATGTGCAATAATCGAATCAGATGAAGAAGAAGAGGCTCATTCCGAGTTCAATGACTAATTATTCGACGATATGTATTATAAATATTTATTTCATTTTAGGCTTTAATAAATATCCCAGTTCTTATTTAATAAGCAGCTTTTTTAATTTCATTTTTTATAATTATAATTTTATACCTACTCATGTCTTTAAAAGTTTTACCGTTTGTGTTTTTTGTAATATGCAAAAAGACTCTATTTCGATTATTTAGAATGTATTTTAAAATTAGGCATCAACAATTTTTAATTCGTCTCATATTGGGTAATTTTTCACATGAATTCTTTTTTGTTTGTCTTAAAAGCATGTGTCTTAAAAAAAGTCTTCGTAATCTTTAGATTATACTGCCTAAAAAACGCAAAAATATTGAAAGTACTTTATCTCGTAATATTTTTTAAAATTTTGGTTCATGTACAAAAGTCAAAAGCCCCTGGTTTCAATGTAGTTTTAGCACACTAGGCAAATACTCGCGTCGATTGACACGAAAAGTTTTAATGTACCTCGTGATGTAGTTTTTAAACACCATTTACACTTTTGGTTGTCTTATGTGCATTAAGCCCCCGATTTTTATGACTTAAAATACCTCTTCGTGGTTTTTCGATAATAGTGCATAAAAAACCGCAAAAAGTTAAAATGTACCTTATCTCGTAATTTTCAGCTATTTTTCAAATTTTGATTCATGTCTTAAAAGTCAGAAGCTCCTGATTTATATGTTTTAAAATGAATTTTAGCAAACTATAAAAAATACCCACGTCGATTGATACAAAATGTTTTAATGTACCTCATCATGTAGTTTTGGACAGCATTTTGACTTTTGGGTGTCTTAAATGCATTAAACCCCCGATTTTTATGTCTTACAAAGTGTATTCGTGATCTTTGGATAATGGTGCATAATATACAACAAAAAGTTAGAATGTACCTTATCTCGTAATTTTCAGCCCTTTTTCAAATTTGGGTTCGTATCTTAAAAGTCAAAAGCCCCTGATTTCTATGTCTTAAAATAAATTTTAACAAACTAGGCAAATACCCGCGTTGATTGACACAAAAAGTTTTAATGTACCTCATCATGTAGCTTCGGACAGAATTTTGACTTTTGGGTGTCTTAAATGCATTATGTTTTACAAAGTGTAGTCATCATCTTTGGATAATGGTGCATAAAATACCATAAAAAGTTTGAATGTACCTTATAACGTAATTTCCGGTCCTTTTTTGAAATTTTCTTTAGTGTCTTACATGTCAAAAGCCCCCGGTTTCGATGTCTTACAAGGTATATTACCAAACTAGACACAAGTCCGCATTGAATAGTACAAAAAATTTGAATGTACCTCATCACGTAATTTTTGGCCCTTTTTTAAATTTTGAAAATACTACCATGGCGTAAAGCCCTGAGTCCGACTTGTAAGACACGATTATTTTTGTACGGGGAACCAATCCGCACCATACCCCAAGGTCAAACCTTTTGTACCTTATCACGTGACTTTTGATAGCTGGGCTCCCCGTCTATTACATAAATAGATAGTAAGTCAGCTAGTGAGTCGAAAGGAGTGAATTCTGTCCGGGCAGTTGAATATTGAATATAGACGCTGTGGATTCAGTTGAGTATATAGACGCTGTGGAGGTCGAACAGTTGAAATTGGCATAAATAAGTAGTGACATAAATAGTCGAAATAAATAATCAGTAATATGGTGTAAATAAATACTCGTGTTAATTGTTTAAATAAATAATGTTATTGATTAATTAGTTAATTATATTCTTAATATAAATTAGTGTTTAATATTTGTTTATCCATGGTAATCGTCATTGTTATTATTTTTTCATATTTATTTATCATTTTAATAAACATGTATTTTAATTCATAATAATTCTTTGATTTTAAATGATTGAGATCGGCTGAAAAATTGCAGCTCTCCTTTATGAACTTTTTTAACTTTGATAATTTCTTAGCATTGTATGTATTTAAATTGATTGTTCTGAATTACAAGTGACGCTCTTTGAATAAGTGAAAATGAGTAGAATATTATTATTAATACTATGTTTTTTATAGATGATAAGTGGTTCACCAGGCTTCAATAAAGATAACGAGCTGCAGTGTATGCATAATGTAGCAGGCCTTTTATTCCTAGCAGCAAATCCCAGTTCCCAATGTACTGAAGGCGGATATGTCTTTTATGTTAAAGTTACAGCATATGTAGATTGGATTGAGAGTGTGCTTTGGAAATAAAGTATTGCTATTTTGATTCTTTCAATTCAATAATAGAATAGGATAAGATTTACTTGTTTTTAGATTGTATAATCTTGTCCAAACTGATTGTAATAGTATTAAATCAAATATTTCCAATAAATAATAAGTAAAATATATATTTATTTTTTTTTCAGTTTCCTGATATAAAAAAATCACTACTCAAATGAACTCGTAGCCACCAAACAGCAAACTTGTGAACCCTTTAAATTTGTATTTCTTTTAATCAGACGTTACCGTGTAGTTATTTATGCTGCTAGCTCGGAAAATTGCCTTTAAGGGATCGGAATAATATATTCTACAAAAACTAGTGGAATGGCCCATATTCCACAAGAGCAAAAAAATTGTGGTCTGAGCCAGTTCGCGAGTGTGGATTATGCCAGTCCAAAGGTTTTGTAGACTATATTCTCTCCAACAAGATTTTGGAAATTACTTATACAAAAAACATTAATTGATTATGACAATATATTCATATTTTCCAATCAATAGATGTTTTTGCCCTATAAAATGTGGTGTAGAAACGATTTTAACATATGTTTTTTAGGTCGGCTTAGCGCTGATATTAGATTATTAACATTTTCTTTTGTAAGATTTGCAAAAAGACATTATGTTTTCCATTGTAATGATATTAATATCAAATTGATTAAAAAATTTACTTCGTAAAGGTGCATATTATATTCGCCAATCCTTAAAGAAATGGTAAAGGTCTTCGTCCTTATGAAGGTTGCAAATAGAGTAAATATTTAGGCATCTAAGGTATGTTTAATATTTTTATATATTATTCGTAAACCTTTCCTTGATGATAAACGAATTAGACATATAATTTTTTGTTTTAGTGAAACAAATATTGTTTTTCAAGTCAGGTTCAATAATGGTATTTATCTACAGCTGTTTAGTAATATATTGATTATATACATAACCATGGATACATAATACCGTTCATTAACCACGCCCCGTGGGTTATGACTCATAATCCACGGGGTGAGGTTACACAAAACACGGAACTGTCAAATTTATTGTTGAGGGTTCACAATCATCTTCATTTAGCGGTTATGCGCATACAAATACTCGCAAAATCGTTTCTGGACATGTGATAGACAATATTTTATGTACGACCACGATTTTTCTGTTCATTATTATTTATTACTCAAATTCTAAATTCTTTATATATATTTTAATTTCAAATTAATGAATTTTATAAATAAATTACATTGCACATTATTTAAGTCAACATAATTCATTTCTTTGTACGTTTCACGGCATTTCATTCCTATATCATAACCTGAAAAATCAACATAATTTTATTTGGATTTTTCACTGCAAATTTAATTATAATTACTTGCAATTATGTTCAAAACCTATAAATATTCTATTTTCTTGTATTAAAAATACTCAACTATGGTTTTTTTTATAATATTTTTACGACAGTGAGTGACTCATTTCATTTCAGTTTGCAGTAATCTGACAGTTCCTGAACGATTTTGATGCTTAAAAGTTGACGGAAGCGCGAAAAAACAATTTTAAACCGAAGAAAAATGGAAGATAATAACAAAAGTGAAAACTTATTGTGTACACCTCCGGAAATTGTGGAACCAGCTGATATAACCTTACTTTCCTTACTACCTGAAAAATTAGTTAAAATGGACCATTTTTCAGTGTCACCCGGTATAATATGATTTCAATTGCAGGTGTAGATAAAATATCGTATTCTACTCGCGTATAATGGCTATTATTCACTCGGATGAATTACCACATTCGCCTACGGCTCGTGTTCTAAAATCATCCTCGTGAATAATAGCCATCATAATACGCTCGTTGAATAATATACGATTGTTTTAATGATATTATAAAAAGAATTATAGCTCATTGTTTGCAATCTATCGTAATCTTGTTGATGCAACTTTACTGACAAATTTTCAATGGTAATTTTGATATTAACCCTTAAGTGGTTGCGCCTATTTTTATAACATACGTGGTTGCGCGGAGCATTGAGTGCACCGCTCCTTAAATATCGCTATATTGCTGCATGTTTTCGATTTTGATTATAGTTTTTATTATAGCCGGATAAATTGACAATACCTATTACTATTTGATACAATATTTACTAGGAAAAAATACAAATAAAAAAAAATAAAGCAACAAAAAATTATCACTTCCTTGGGAAAGGCGAATCAATTCTCGCAGTGTAAAATATTTCTAAGTTAACAAAATATAGAATTCTAAACACAATAATTGTTCATAGAGTTATAAATTATAATAATAAATATTTTTTTTAGAAGATCTCTTCTTACTCTGACTTGATATCATTATCGCTATAAGTAGAATCTCTCCTTCAGAATCATTCGAATCATGGTGCAACCTGAAAATTCCGTCGATGGCTATCGCGCACGTAGTGCTATCTCGCTCTCGCAATTGTGACGTCACGTGCGGTACATGTAACGAAATGATAATAAAAACCATTATAATATTTAATTTTGACAAATAAAAAAAACTAATCAGTTAGTAGGCAGTGCATGACAATCGTCGTTGACAGACGTCATGTTATTGATTTATAAATTATAAACAAGCTTTATTTCGTGTCATTTGTGTCGTAAAAAATAATGAAAATTGCTGATCTGTCTCAGAGACTATGGTGAGTGTTATTTTTGTGCCTGGCGATATTTTAAATGTATTATTTGTTGCAGAGTGAGATAAAATTGTGTGAGAGTGATCTAAATTTTTTTTAAATCACTAGCAAATATACAGTTACTTATAGTTGTTGCTATGGAGTTAATAATGACAGTTTAAGGGCCGGTTTATCAATGCAAGGATAAAAGTACCAGATAACAATCTAACAGTTAACGTTAACTGTCAGATAACTTTACACGATTGTTTATCAATACAAAGTTATCTGCCAGTTAACAAACTTACATTTAATTATATATTGGTAACACTGAAATTGTAAAACCTTTAATGATTGGCTTGGGGCTCATGTGTCAAATTTCAAAATATTTTGACAGATCAAGAATACAGACCAGACAGATCTTTATAGGATAGATTTTACTGTTAATTATTTGAGAATAATGAAGTACTTTGGATATTATTGTATGAATTGTACATCAAACTACAGAATTGTTATATTTTTTAACTGATAGGTAAATATATATTAAAAATATTTATATAGATAAAATGACAATATATATATATATATTCTAGGAACCACAATATGCATTCAAAAAGATATCAACACTAATGGAAAATTTAAGAACGAAGGCGCAAAACATCAAATTATTTATATCTGTATATTCAACATTTCTCATTGTTGTACTTGCCCAAATTTTATAATTATGAATCAATGTTGCAATCATTCTTACTGATTATTTCATTCTATAATGTATATTAATTTATTGCTTCCAACAAATATTATTATTGTTGTAATCGATATGTTTCATTTGATTTGAACGTTGCATTATACAACAATTTTATTCACTATTGTAATGATTTATATGATTATAATACGTTTTTATTTTTGTATGTAACATCTTTATTCATTTTATCAATATGTTTAACCGTTATCCAGTGCTTATGAATGGGGAAATAGAAACTTCCAACTATCCAACTGGTTGATTATATCTTCTTCTTCATTGAACTCAACGTTTTCCTTCTTTGAAATTCTGGAAATCTATATCTTTCTGGTCTCTCTTTCTTGTATAATGTCCGTAGTTAAAACTATAATAGGTAATACAAGGGTTAAAGCATTTTACATAAGGGATATAGAATCGATTTAAAAAAATCTGCAACTATACATTTTAGGTTATAAAAATTGTAATATTTGAATGGAATTAATACAAAATATCAATATAATATACTTACCACATTTTAATTGACTAATTGTCTATTGTATTTATTAATTTTTGAGGGTAAAATTTTCTACTTATATTTTAACTGCCAGATAATAGATTTATCTGCCAGTTGAAGTGACGGATAAATTTTGGCCGATTTTATCTGACAGTTTACGTTAACTTTTGTTTGATAAACGCTTTCTATGTTTTATCTGGCAGTTAAAAAGTTATCTGCCAGTTAAATTATTTATCCTTGCATTGATAAACCGGCCCTAAAACGCCAAAATTGAATAAAAACATTTTCATTCAATCTTATTTACCCAATTATTTTAAAACAATTATATATAGTAATAACAATATATTTACCACGTGTTAATTAATTAATAATTATATGAATTTTCAGTTCAAGTGTATTCCTTATTTTTTTAACTGCCAGTTAATACATTTATCTGCAAGGTAAACTGACAGATAAATTTTTGCCGATTTTAAATAACAGTTTACGATAACTTTTGTTTGATAAACGCTTTCTATGTTTTAACTGGCAGTCCTGGCAGTTAAATTATTTATCCTTGCATTGATAAAACGGCCTTAAATACACTAATTTACTGTACATAAGTCATGCAAGTACATTTTTCTAAACAAATTGTTAAAGGCTGAATATTTAAAGACAGAATTTATCATAAACGGTATGTAGTCAATAAAGTAATATTCCTATATGATATGTAAGAGTATTAGTTTTATATTATTAAATGAAGCAAAATTTAATCAAAACGTTACCTCAAATTACGGTCCTAAATAAAATATCCATATAGTCAGTATATGAACATATAATTTAATATTATTAATTCTAAAAATAATATTACAAAACTAGTAGTAACTTATCATTTTTTGGATTTATTTTATCTTTTCTTTTACAAGCTATAACCCATTTTTAGCCAGATCATCATTCTTTGGAAATCGATGATACATAATATCACTTCCTTCCGTTTTCCTTGAATAATTTCCACATCCATACACGGCACAATTAGGCATTGTTATTATAAACCTATTTTATTTGTAAGAATGACTCTTGTTATAAACAATAGCAAATACAAAATGCAGGACAAAGATTTCTCAAAATGTCCGTGCGCCGCACATGACGTCATGCGCAGAGACACGCAAAACTCGAACTTCTACTCACACCATTCTTCTCCTTGCACCATGGTCTCGTCCGCGTCCCGGCAACAGCCATTTTGCTTTGCGTCTTTGAAACAAGTAGTTTGTGAGTTTGTTTGTGGTTAAGTAATTCAAAATGCGTTGTTTATTTTGCAAAAGAAGAAAGTTGTTTGAGCAACTTAATACACTTGAGAGCAAAAGTATTCGGCCACCTAACGACCTTAATTTTAAAAGAATAAATAGCATGCTTACTTACATTTGTGAAATATATGGAATGCCGTTTTAACATTTATTCCCACATTTTAAAACAGTCGTACAAATTAATGTATCGTAAAAAAAACTCTCATTAAAAAGAAAGATTTAAACTGATTGTTGATTTAAACTGTTTGTTGATAATATAATTACAAATTTTTCAAACAAACATTTTAAATCAACAGACAACACAAAACTTTCTTTTTAATATTAGTTTAATTTTATGTTTGTTCAATTTATATGATTGTTGATATTTTCTAAACAAACGTAAAAATTCAAGTATCGTAGAAATGAAGTAACATTTATAGGAATGAATTAAATTGACACTTTATTTTCATGACACATGAATTAAAACGATTGTTTATTTCTGTGATACTTGAATTAAATTGATTGTTTAATTCTACGATACATGATTTAATATGATTGTTCATAATTTTAAAACTATCAATTTAATTAGCGCCGTTGTGTCTATTTCTAGTAGTATTTGCAATTCGGCTATTCTTTCACAGATGACTCCATCGATCGCAAAACAAAAAAAAGAACTTGTATCAAATAATTGTGTTCAAATTTTGGAAATTATTATTTGATTACATATTTATTATGTTTGATATTACTCACATATACTCTTATACTCATCTTCATGATCTGGCGTCACTAATAAATTACAACTATCTTAAAAATTACGTAGGTGATCTGTGAAAGAATGGCCGAATTACAAATAGTTCTTGAAATAGACACTACGGCGCTAATTAAATTGACTGTTTTAAATTCTATTCAATTATTTATAATATTTTTGATACATGCTTTCCTAAAACTGTAATACGTAGAAATAAGTATCCCGTATGGTTTACAAAAGAAATTAAAGGTCTCATACGAGAAAAAGAACACTATAGAAAGCTATATAAAAAGTATGGTTTAGTTTATTATTTTGAAAAAACTAAAAGTTTAAGATCGATTGTAAAAAAATTAATTAAAAATTCGTATAAACAGTATCTTAATAATGTTCAAAATAGCATTGCGTCTGACTCTAGCAATTTCTGGGATTTCATTAACACTAAGAAGGATGCTAAGAGAATTCCATCAACAATGTATCATAACGATGAGCAGTATACAAATGGTGCAGAGATTGCTGAGGCATTTGCAAACTATTTTAAGAGCGTATATAATACAGATAATACAAACATTGATTATTCCAATTTTAGTATTGATTCATCTATTTGCGATTTGATACAGGTGTCTGAAATTACAATGAGTGAAATATCAAAATCAATAACTGCACAGAAAAATACTAAATCTGTAGGACCTGATTGTATACCTGTATATATTTTTAAGGGTTGTTCCGATTTATTCTTATATCCCTACATATAATTTTGAATTTAAGTTTGAAGACGAATATTTTTCCAAATAAATGAAAATTGTCTAAAATTATTCCAATTTTTAAATCGGGTGATAAAAACAAAATTACTAACTACCGTCCTGTCTCATGTTTAGATTGGCCTTCCAAATTTTATGAATATATACTGCATCAACGAATTCAAACCCAAACAAGTAATTACATTAGTCAATTTCAGCATGGTTTTGTATCTCGAAAGTCAACTGTTACTAATCTTTTCAACTTTGTACAATATTTATATGATGCTATGGATGATAAAAAACAGGTCGATGTCATTTACACTGATTTTTCGAAGGCATTCGACACTGTAAATCACGAAATTTTGTTATATAAACTATATTTAATAGGGTTTTCTAGTAATCTGTGCTGTTTGTTGCAATCATATTTAAATAACCGTATGCAGTATGTTAATTGTAATGGGTATAAATCATCAAAATTTGTAGCATTTTCTGGGGTCCCGCAGGGCTCTATCCTAGGGCCCCTTCTTTTCCTACTGTTTGTGAATGACATAATCAATGAATTGGAATACTGTCACTGCTTAATGTACATGACTGTCATTCACTACAATTCGATCTTAACAAAATACTGATGTGGTCTGTCAAAAACCAGCTTCATTTTAATGTCAGTAAGTGTCAAGTAATTAGTTTCAGCAGGAAACATACAAATATCACTTTCAGTTATCATATGAATAATCTGGTTTTACAACGTGTTACTCTTGTTAAAGATCCTGCTACAAGTCCTTATATTATTCGTTAGTTTTAAGTAAGTTAGATTATGGTAGTATCATATGGAACCCTTCACAGTAGTATTTGATCAATGCTATCGAGGGAATTCAAAAGAAATTTGTAAAAACTGTTTGTTACAGATTATTTGGCTACTGGCCACAGGGTGAGTATGTGCAGCTGTTAAATAATTTTTCCCTAGAACTTTTAATAAATCGGCGAACTAAACAGGAAATTATATTTTTATATAAACTAATAAATTATTTTGTTGATGATCCTGAATTATTAAAGCTGCTTAATTTTTATATAAATAACTGCAATACTCGTTTGGAACAAACTTTTGTTTGCAGTCTCTCACGAACAGAATATCACCTTAATTCACCTCTAAACACCATGTGCCGTAAATATAATAATTACTGCAAAGATTTAGATTTCTCTGATAATATTAGGACTTTTAAATATAAGCTACATGAATTATTTTCAATATAATAAATGTATTGTATCTTGTTTCAAATTTCCTACAACGCATAATGCATTCATGTAACAATACTTGTATGGTTATTATTTTCATGATACTTAGTTGTACATTTGTAATGCTTTCATGTAACAATAGTTGTATGTTTATTTTTTATGATACTTAGTTGCATATTTGTACTGTATGTTTTCTCATGTATTTTTATATGATGTTATTCTGTAATTGGGGCGTAGTCCCTGTTGAATAATAATACTAATAAATAAAATTATCAACAGTCAATTTAATTCATGTATCATAGAATTAAACACACAATTTAATTCAAGTATCACAGAAATAAAAAATCATTTTAATTCATGTGTCGTGAAAATAAAGGGTCAATTTAAGTCATTCATATAAATGTTACTTCATTTTTATGATACTTGAATTTTTACGTTTGTTTAGAAAATATCAACAATCATATAAACTGAACAAACATAAAATGAAACTAATATTAAAAAGAAAGTTTTGTGTTGACCGTTTTTTTTAAAATGTTTGTTTGAAAAATATGTAATTATATTATTAACAAACATTTTAATTCAACAATCAGTTTAAATATTTCTTTTTAATTTTTGTATATTTTTATGATACATATAATTGTTTTAAAAATATCAACAATCAATTAATTTGAACTATCTTAGAAATAGACTAAAATTATAAAGAAATATTTAAACTGATTGTTGAATTAAAATGTTTGTTGATAATATAATTACAAATTCTTCAAACAAACATTTTAAATCAACGGTCAACATAAAACTTTCTTTTTAATATTAGTTAATTTTATGTTTGTTCAATTTATATGATTGTTGATATTTTCTAAACAAACGTAAAAATTCAAGTATCGTAGAAATACAGTAACATTTATAGGAATGAATTAAATTGACCCTTTATGACACATGAATTAAAACGATTGTTTATTTCTGTGATATTTGAATTAAATTGTTTGTTTAATTCTACGATACATGATTTAATATGATTGTTCATAATTTTAAAACAATCAATTTAAAAGGCAGTGTCATATAAATTCATGTATCGTAAAAATAAACTCTTATTAAAATGAAAGATATAAATTGATTGTTGTATTAAAATGTTTGTTTATTTCTACGATACAAGAATTAAATTGACTGTTGATAATTTTAAAACAGTCACTTTAATTAGCGCCGTCGTGACTACTTCAAGAACTATTTGCAATTTGGTCATTCTTCCTCAGATGGCTCCACATATTGTAGCTTTGTACAGATCTCTGTAATTTTAAGTTTTTAGTGAGTGACACTTGTCATATCAAATGAAATAAAACTTTTAGCAAATAATAGTTTTGAAAAATTATTATCTTCGCTTAATATATATTAAGCTCTAGGCAATGGATGTTAATTCTGTAAATTGTCGATTATTAATTTCGGCTAGGTATAAAACGTCATAATGTACATAGCTCGTCCTGTATATCTCCTGCCAAACACTTTGCCATAACGTACCAAGGACGTCCTTGGTTAATAGTTATAGTAAGCACTGACAGATGTCATAACGTAATAAATTGTAAAAGTTACAAAAATTTAAATTTATTTATAATATAAATATATAGAAATGGTATATAAATGTTAATAGTATTAATTAATTAATAATATAAAAATCCCCTAATCTGTATATACAATAAAGTTTATAAAGATAATATTTGTTGCAAGAATCTGATAATTACAAGGTTAATATATATTTTTATAAATTGCACAAGACAAATAAAACCCTTTTATGTTTTAATAACTTTAAAATTAATTTTATTTTAAATTGTAAAGTTATGTAACGTAAGATATAATTGTTTAAGTGTAAAGTTATATTGACAAAAAACAGTTCCAAAAGAATATATTTAAAATAAGGAAATCCATGTGCAATAAAAATTATATCAAGTCATTCATTCAAGCTACAACGTCGTAAAGAATAACCAAAATCAATCGTACATTAAGTCTAATGAAAATTGCTACATGATTTTTTTAAATAACCTGACTTGCCAATGCTTTATTCTGTGGGAAGAAGCTGAAACATATAAAATGAGGACAGCCTATAAAGGAATACTAAGGAAAACTTCTACTAAAAGAACAAATTAGATATCAATAAATTTTCAAAAATCTTAAATCCAAACTGAGCTAAAAAAAATTCTCTACAAATGTATTAAAAGTAGGCTTTTTAATGTGTGTTATTAGGTTTAAAAAAATGTCATTTTTGGACGAGCAGGCCAAAAATTACATATCTATAACTCTATTTATAGGCGTAAAGTGTGATTATTTTTTGGCTTTGGGGCGATTTAATAAATCATAAAAGCTCTAATTTTATTTTGAATTATTAATCTTATTGTTACAATTTAGACATAATATTGATTCACGAAACCATTATCATGCTCTTATTGAACAATTTGTATTTGCTCTGTTATTCTGAATTTGTTTAGAAGGACTCTATCACAAACCAAAATTTTGTTAGCAATTTATAATTTATTTTCCACTGAATTTTCGATGTAACATTTCCCATTTTTATATAAAAAAGTTTGTGCTCAGTTTTGGGTTGGCGTAAAGCAGCATGCTTTTGTATATTTCTAAAAAATTCGGTGACGGTGACTTTTATTTATTGCTAACAATTGTAAACATACGGTTAATACGAGTTTAGTCGTCGTATTCAGTTGAACTTCAGAAAAATGTCAAAGAAACTCTGGTTTTCACAGACCGACGTATGACGGTTCCATTATTACCAAAGAACTATCAAAAACAAGTAAATATCTTAGCATTGGGATGTTTTGAACACGAGAATCCTTAACAGATAGGCTTTTTACATGGGAAAACATTTTTTTATCTCTTCTATAAACTTTATAGGACGCATTTTATATTGAATTAAGAGCATAAAATTCTGTTTTCTGTAGTGCCAAATTTTTGAGTTCATGCTATGACCAAGGAATCTTAATTTAAAGACGTTGCAAAAACATATCTTTTTATACTCAATGTATAATGTATCGCATAAAGTTTTACGGTACAGAAAATATCTGAAAAGAACTATTTGTCAGGAAATCTCGTTTGCATAATGTAGTACGTAAATCAAGCTTTATACTACAGTGCCATCTATGATATAAGTTATAACACTATTATAAATTTTACTCTATAATTTATTTGTAATACTTTCCTATAATTTATTACAAATATGGACGATAACAAACTAGATTTACTTTGTTCGTCACCAGATATTACTGATACTGAATTTGATATACAAAAAGCCATATGAAGAATTTAAAAGTTGAAATGCAAGATGATGAAAAGTTTGGTCACATTTATCGATGTTAAAAGCAACAATAATTATATACGACAACGTCGATTTTAATAATTTAAAAGTCAAAAATTTTCATTAAAGCACAAATAGAAAAGTTCATTTTAGAAGCACCAGATGATAGATATTTATTGATGAAGGTGAGTAAATAATTATATTTAAACATTGAATTACACTAACAGGAAAAAATTACAGGTAGTAACAATTTTTGGAATTGCTAGAGCATGTCGTCGGGAAGAACTAACAATCGATGACATACAAAATATTGAAAACGGACTGTTGGCGAACATACGAGAATCTGACTAAAATTGATTGTATGTTTACAGTTTTAGACAATAAAGAAAAGTCACTGATTTTTTTAGAAATATACAAAAAGTATGCTGCTTTACGCCAACCTAAAATTGAGCACAGACACTTCGTTTTTTATTAAAATGGAAATGTTCAATACAAGCAGGTGGCAAAAATACTTTTGGTAAAATATCTATGGAAACTGCAACATATCTGGAGTTACCGGATGCAAAATTATATACCGGCCACTGTTTTCGACGTTCCTCAACATCTTTGTTAGCTGATGCCTGAGTTGAGTAGAGATAGCAAGTGTGAAACGTCATGGTGGTTGGAAATCAACAGCAGTTGCTGATAATTACATCGAAAATTCAGTGGAAAATATATTAAAAATTTATAACCAAATTTTGGTTGGTGATAGAGAGGCCTCCCTTCAACTTCTAACCAAATTCAGAATAACACAAAACAAATACAAGTTTTTCAAGAAGAACCTGATAAACGTACGAGAATCAATATTAATAATTGTTTAAATTGTAACAATAACATTATTTATTCAAAATAAAAATTAGAGCTTGTATAATTTATTAAATCACCCTAGGGCCAAAACCTCGTACTTTACACCCGCAAATTGGGTTATAAAAAAAATTAAATTAATTGATATCTAGTCTGTTCCTTTAGGAGAATTTTTCCTTAATATACCTTTATAAACTGTCCGCTGTCCTCATTTTGTTTCAGCTTTTTCTACAGAATAAGATAGCATTGGTAAAACAAGTTTTTTTTTTTTAAATAAATTCATGTAGCATGTTTATGTTAGACATGTGTAAGATTGTTATATTTATTTTATTTAGCTTCTAATAATTAAGCTAGTAATAGCTATTTGTGTATTAAGAGCGCAAAATGGGACATTGTCGATTGAGAGGTTGTTGCCGCGCGACGCAGGAGCGAGGCATTCTCTCGAAATCGACAATGTCCATTTGCGCTCGAAACACACACAAGATTTTTTCTACAGTCGCCACAATGGGGTCCTCCACCATAACAATTTTTTTTATTATTTATTTTTACTTATCGGTATTTTCCATTTTTCTTGAGCTATTGCTTCAATCTAATCTAAGCATTTTATACTTTCGTTTTTGTAAATGAATGCCCTATTTTATTTTCACAGCAGTGCGGCATTTTGTTTGGTTATGTAACATACCGACAGAGCAGTTATATGCCAGATTGACTTGTTAAGTGGGTAATGTGTAACTACAGTGTCATTAAGTCCTGACTAAACGTTTCCATTAGGAATGTAGCCAAGTAACATTTCTCAACATTGTATAGTTAGAAATTTGAGGAGCGAGCGTTTTTTCTACTTTGTCGCTCTAGAGCGGCAAAGTGACATTTTGCGTTGACAAAAGAGAGCGCAAATGGCTACTTTGTATATAGACTGTAGAAAAACATATTTTTCATTTTTGTATCAAAAAAAAGAAGAAATTATTTATGTTGTGAAATAAAATAAGGAATATGAATAAGTAATGGACATAAAGACAACACGCATATTATTTAATTCGTAAATATATACTATAATATAATTTGATAATAAACTGTCATTTTATACGTCGACTCCACCATGTAAGTGACTTAGGGCCGGTTTATCAATGCAAGGATAAATAATTTAACTGGCAGATAACTTTTTAACTGCCAGTTACAACATAGAAAGCGTTTATCAAACAAAAGTTAACGTAAACTGTCAGATAAAATCGGCCAAAATTTATCCGTTACTTCAACTGGCAGATAAATCTATTATCTGGCAGTTAAAATATAAGTAGAAAATTTTACCCTCAAAAATTAATAAATACAATATACAATGAATTAATTAAAATGTGGTAAGTATATTATACTGATACATATATTGTCATTTTATCAATATAAATATGTCACAGATATTATTTTGCGTAAGATTATTTTTATTAAATTTATTATGTTTTGTCTTTAATTAGCTATTTAGGTACGTAACCGATGCTGTTGGATAAGAGCTACATTTAATGATACTGGTATTCACGTATTTTATTTCAGTTTATTTCTAGATTTCAGTGTGAGAACATCGATATTATAGTCATTCAGGTGAGAGAGTTAATCTAGCATGTGTATGATTGAGAGTGTGCGTGTGAGCAGTACTGGGTACTGTAGTGGCCGCATCGTGTGAACCCGAGGGTCGCCAGCGTAGCAGCAGGGAAGGCTGTAGTGACCCACATCTGGTGTCGCCAACGGCAGCAGCAGTTAGGGCTGTAGTGATCTGATCCAGTTGGTTAAGAGGAATGTCTCCGGATCACCACCGAAGCGGCAGTGGTTCCGTAGTGGCCGCTCGTGTGAACCCGAGGGTCGCCAGCGTAGCAGCAGGGAAGGCTGTAGTGACCCACATTCTGTGGTCGCCAGCGTAGCAGCAGTTAGGGCTGTAGTGATCTGATCCAGTTGGTTAAGAGGATTGTCTCCGGATCACCACCGAAGCGGCAGAGGTTCCGTAGTAACTAGCGGTACTGCCCGTAGTTGCCAACATGTGTGTACGGTGTGTGAATGCCTGAACCTTTTGTAAATGATTGCCTCCTCACTGAGTATTTCTCATGTGTTAATTATTTTACAGAAATAATCACGGCGTGAAGGAGAATTCCGCGTGACCGGGTTCGGCCAGGCGACGGTCATCTAGATTTGTTATTATTTTTGTATTAATACTGTATATACCGGTTTGGATGATAAATGTGTTTTAATATTCTTATTTTAAGCGCTAACATTTAATCGTCATTTATAACAAATATTTTTAATATATTTACCTATGAGTTAAAAAATATAATAATTCTGTATTTTGATGTACAATTCATACAATAATATCCAAAGTACCTCATTCTCAAATAATTAAAAATAAAATCTGTCCTATAAAGATCTGTCAGGTCTGTATTCTTGATCTGTCAAAATATTTTGAAATTTGACACATGAGTCCCAAGCCAATCATTAAAGGTTTTACAATTTCAGTGTTACCAATATATAATTTAAATGTAAGTTTGTTAACTGGCAGATAACTTTGTATTGATAAACAATCGTGTAAAGTTATTTGACAGTTAACGTTAACTGTTAGATTGTTATCTGGCACTTTTATCCTTGCATTGATAAACCGGCCCTAACATAATTATCATAAATGTTACCTAAACATCACAGTACATTTAAAAAAGTAATATAAAAACAATACATCATCACAATGTTCATGACAGCTAAGATATGTAGAAAATATTCTTCATACACTTTAAGATAAAGAGAGTAATATCTGATAAGATAATTCCATTTATATTTGTACATATTTACATGGAAAATACGGGTGTCCCAGGACAAGCTTACGATATCTTTTAAAACCTATTCAATATCATTTCACGAAATTTGGTATCTAACGGTGTTCCGACATGTCTTTTCCAACTAAATTATTTCCAATGCGGCACCACTTCCGATTTAACCGGAAGTAGTACTTAACTTTCTTCTTTTAAATGGAATGCTTTTTATGTTACCATTGGATTTAGCAGAAAATTTAGCATATGAAACAATAAAAACATTTTACCCATGATCAACCACTTCCGGTGTAATTCAACTTTTTTGATTTTTTTCTCGAGAATGGAATCGAATTTCTATAATATGTAAAAACTGTTTTATAATAGTATATTAAAGACCGTGTTTTATAATACAAGTTTTTTCGCACGCGTCAGAATGTAGAAAACGAGCGTTAGCGAGTTTTCTAATTGACAAGTGCGAAAGAAAGTGTTATAAAATAGGTTCTTTATACTATTTTTTATATTTTGCGCCTTCTACAATAACATTTACTTACTCAATTTGTGATTATATTTGTAACCATTTGTACATTTTCATGTAAATAATCTTCCCTAAATAAAAAAAAAAATAATAATTTCGACATTATATTATTAAAATGAATTGTCAATTAACTAAAAATAAATTAGGTAGAAATGGGTTAAAGAAACGTCATCTAGTACCAACCGTCTAAAACAAAAAATTGCATATCGAAATGAAGGTCATTACGATTATTATGAACGCAAAATATAAAAAGAAAGTTTTTGTTTACACTAATAAAAAAAATAATCGACAATTTTTGAAAAATAAAATTTCTACATCAACCTATACTTAAAGTTCAAAAAATTCAAAAATCCCAAGTTATTTAAACAGAACATCCCACTTTTTATTATTTAAATGAATTTTTGATCAGAGGACATGCTGCTCAAACTACTCCTACTTTTTTTTTAAATTATTTAAATAAAAAATGGGATAATCCATTTAAAAAATTTGAGTTTTTTGAACTTTAACTTTAAGTTCATGCGGAAATTATATTTTTCTAAAAATGTCGATATTAGTGTAAACAAAATATTTCTTTATAAAACTGTTATTACAGAAATTCAATTCCATTCTCGAGATGTAGAGTGATAAAGAAGTGGCCGTCTATAGACAAAAAATCAAAAAAGTTGAATTACAACGGAAATGGTTGATCAAGGGTAAAATGTTTTTCTTGTTTCATGTGTTAAATTTTCCACTGAATCCAATGGTAAAATAAAAAATATAGCATTTCATTTTAAATAAGAAAGTTAGATGCTACTTCCGGTTAAACAGGAAGTGCCACTGCTTTAAAAATATTTTAGTTGAAAAGGGTATGTCGGAAAACCTCTAGATACCAAATTTCTTAAAATAAGATTGAATAGTTTTTAAAATAAAGATAGCGTAAGCTCGTCCTAGGAAACCATGTATTTCATACAAATTTATCATTTTAATTTCTGATAGTTTATTTATTTTGCAAAATACTTAATTTAGGATTACGTTTGTTTAAATTTTGTTTTATAGAAATTTCTGCACATATTAATTTAGCTCTGTAACGAATTTTTATATTTATTAATTTCTCTATTAAATATTTTTTATGATCTGTGTATATTTGTAGCCAGGCTTTTACGCAGTTGTTACTATAAATTTTTTCAAGTATGGTCCTTTTCACATTTTTTTAAAATATATTTTTGTAAATATATTTTCAAATATCAGTAAAATGATGCTAGTTATATTTTGAAGTTCTTCCGAAGGGGCTTTCAGACCTTCACCTTCTATAATTTTTACATTCGGGTAAGTTTTATGTAATAAAAATATTTCGTGTTTATTTGTTAAATTTGATTGGACTATTAAAATATTTTTACATATTTCACGATGAAAATGGTCAATGCATATTTTTGCCAAGTATCCCGCATATCAGTCACATCCGTTAAAATTTTTGTATCCATGCTGTATTGCATAGGCGAATGTGATGAGAGGGGATCGAGGTTCAATTTCTATAGAATATGTTTGTTGAGGGATTTTCATTTTTAAATCTGGTGATAACTGCACTTTTATTGTAGATGAAAAATCTGGTGTGTCTTTAGAAATTGATGGAACATTATATATATATCGCGAACAGATGTAGTTAACTGTTTATATTTTTCCGGAATAGCAAATTTAGTAAGTCTGTGTTTCGTTTCATTTATAAATGCTTTAGCAGAAAAATGCACAAACACTTATTTTTTATTTTTTTTTCTTCCATATATAATAATTCTGAATTTCCTGAAAAATTCAGAATGCTATATTTTATTAAAATTAAATATTGTTATACTGTGGTTTAGTTTTCATTATTCAGATGATATTTTCTTTACTTATAAATACTATAAGAAAAATTAAATAGGGCGCGAGAACACACGTAACTCGACTAACCTGGAAGTGTTTGAAATCAGTTGATTTGTGTGCGCTTGTCATTTGGACACATTTGGACAAGGACGGTGTCACTTTGACAAGAACATTATTTTGTTTCATTTTGATTTTGACGTGCCAAAAGTTATTTTTAATTTCATGCGCATTGGTGCTGTAAAATTCTGAAATATAAAGTTTTTACCAGTTCAAATTTAAAATAAACCAAAACATTTTTCTTTTCAAACTGGCATTGAAGTTGTCAAAACAGGCGCACATAAATCAGCTGATTCCAAGCACTTCAAGGTCGTTTGAGTCACATGTTTGCTCACCCCGTATGCAATATTTTATTAAAATTAAATATTATTGATATAGTGTGGTTTAAGTTTTCAATATTCAGATGATATTTTGCAAACTAATACCATTAAAAAAGTTAAATTAATGTTATTCAATATTATTATTTGTGAATATAAAGAAGCTTTCAGGGCCTTAGTTATGGCCTTCTTTTTTTAAATTACCCTATAATACTTATTGTTATGGGGTTATGTGGCCGTGCCTGCGCGTCTGGTCTCAAATCTTGTAACGTTTATAATGTATAGATATTGAATAACTTTTATTTTTTCCTTGTACGAAGTAAAGAAAGTATTGTAATCGCGAAAAATTTCGGTTTCCAGATTTCAACGGAAATATCCATTTTGACCATCCCTGAAACCATTTTGACTGATTTCGTCGTGACGTCTGTACGTACGTACGTATCTCGCATAAGTGAAAAACGGGAAGCCGTAGAAAGTTCAAATTTTGTATTTGGGACTGTTATAAGATCTAGTTGTGCACCTCTCTTTTTGGTCATTACATAACTTTCGGAAGTAGTACTTTACTTGAAGCCTATAATAGATTTTAATAAAAAAAACTACATTAAAATATAATCCAAAGCTTTTCAAATTTTGTATGTACGACTTTTATATCAATGGGAATAACATAAATTTTACTTAAAATGGTCTACCCGGACGTGATACTTTACTTGAAGCCTATAATAGATTTTAATGAAAAACTATATTAAAATATAATCCAAAACTTTTCAAATTTGGTATATAATACTTTTATATCAATGGGAATAACATAATACATTTTTGTTATATAGTCTAACTGGAAGTGATACTTTACTTGAAGCTGTTATCAGTTTTTCTTGAAAAAATTTGTGTTATTTTGATTTTAGAAATAAATTCTTCAAATAAAAGTTTTAGAGAATTGAATTGAAAACATCAAGTATGATTAAATTAGATCTTTGTGTAAGCGAGATATGTAAATTTAAAAATTATGTACTTTTTGGTTTCTGTAATTAAGTTTGCTAAGAATTAGGACAAAAAATAATAAAAAATAAAGAATTTAATGTCAATGTCAAATTGTGTCATATACGTACAATTGTATGATTGGGTCTGTTATAATACATATGTTAATTATTAACAAAATATGTATAGTGTAACAGGCGTACAAGGAAGTCATGTGGTGTCCACATCAGATTTTTTTATTATTTTTTCTATTGTTGTTACTGTAAGAAATATGATCTGATACTAAACTACCCTGTATAGCTAATAATTTTTTATTGTAATATTAAATAAATATTATTGAACATTTAAATAGGTACTCCATTTGTATTTAAATAAAATGTTTAGGCCCGGTATTATAAAACTAATTATTAGACGATTGTTGCTAAATAAATTTTATTCCAAAGTAAATAAAATTTACTGCATAAATGAAAGCATATTTATTTTCTTGCTCATTCTTAATTATCATAATATGTATTCCAACGCCAAAGCTATTGATGAATGTAGAGTAGATACATATCTGACGAAAATTGGGAGGTAATATAACGTTTTTATTTATAAATGACCAGAAGTTTATACAAATCTACATTTTTTGTAATTTCATAAATTCTTTTTCCGTGTTCATTTATGTTAGTATACTCGTAATAATTTTATATAATATTTACGTATCTGAATTAATAATCCATTTTTTCAAACGTTCATTATCATTTACAGGAAATCTGTACATTCTCAGCCCTGGTGCCTCATGTTGCCTCCTCTCACAGTTAAAATATTCGCAGATATTACCGGGCATTTTTATATATTCGGTATTAGCGTAATAATTAATATTCAAACTGAACTTAAACAAACACCTTCTTCGCAACACTGTCGATAAAAAAATGAAGTATTTACCAAAGGACACGAAATTTTTAAAAGTAGGTAACTTTTGCTATTTTGTATTTTATGTTCAGTACAAATAATAATTGTTCCGTAAATAAACTAAGTGTTCAATATTATTTTATAAATATTCAATATCTTCCGAAACAAGTTGTTTTCCGATGAGTAGATTTGAGAATTAAAGAAAACTGAAAAATGACGTCTGGTATCGCAACGTCGATGGGCGTCGGTATCTTTCGACACCCGTCGAAATTGTTTCCCAATGAGTAACTTTGAGATACAATGAAAACCTCAAAAACGACGCTCGGCGTCTACTAACTACTTAATTGAGAATGCATTCATTGTTTTCATGTTTATTTTTAATAGAAATACAAAGATATATAGAATAATATTTCATTTTAAATTATGTAGAAAGGAAAAGATTGTTTGAATGCGGAGGTAGTGTCATCTGTCGATCAGCGGCTTAACCGAAAATTCACTATTGCCATCTAGAAATGAGCGACTTTTGGGTGTTGCGTTGCCTTATCTTCTGCAGTAAAAATTTATCTGAGTACGTAGAATATATAATCAATGGTATTAGGTATGTTTACAACAAATGCGGTAATTGATGTAGATGGAATTGGATCTTCTATGTTTGCCGGAAAACCTAATTCGGTATTAGATTCATTTGCGTCAGGTGCGGTATTTGAATTTAAAGAGTGAACTATACCTGTAAAAATTAAAATAATGACAATTGGAAGATAAGTACATAGTAACATCTAAACGCATTCTTCGTATTATTATACGTTATGAAAACTAGAATATCTACTCTAATAACTTAAAAACCTCAAAGATACACAAATTAGATAAAGAAATCGTAAATCAATTATTACACTCACTAGGTTAATACAGCGACGGAACTACAAGCACGTGGAGAGGTCGATTGTGTGGGTTTTTATGCTTTGCCTCAAAATAGGTAAAGCAAAGACGCTTATTATTGTATACGAGTTGCGGATCTAAAATTCGAAGTTCTTTCCAACCGCTTGGCAAATAAATCTCGATATGTTCTAGGACTAGGATTGCGAAATCTATGCTGGGTCATTCCTAGAATATGATTTTGTAATACATTTTACTAGTATAAAAACACAGTTATATAAGAATATATTTTCACTTACCGGTAGCAGTACAATTCAGTACACAACACCTTAATCGTATCATCTTAAATATTAGTAAGATTTTTCAATAACTTGCACAAGACGATAAAGACAATACTGTTTGAATCGTATCGTTTCAATAATGGACCTTTTCAATTTAAAGAGATAGAAGATATGCGCAACGGAGATCTGCGCACAGTAAGAACAACTGTCATCTATGGCGTTTGTTTCTAAAAAAAAAAATAGACGTAAAATGTGAGAATGTCAGATAACTTTAAAAAATCTTATCGGAATAAGTCACAAAAGCTTTTATTGGAGTTAAAATGTCTATCAATGCAAATTTTCACTGAGAATACAGGTATTTTAATGACTGCAATATTTTTGACGTTTCGTTTGACAGCCCAACTGGCAGTTGTTCGCGCCATTTTCTTACTATTTGCAGTGATAGAAAGAGATAGCTGTTAAATTGAAAAGGTCCATTCAAAATGACATCACAAAATTCGAGTCAAGCGTCAAGTGAAAAAAAATTGACATACTAATGATACTGGTGTCGCCATCTGATTTCATCTCTCGGTGAGTATTCGTCGGTTTGCACTCCACTCTTGAAAATTCCAGACTTCTTTAATCATAATAAAACTTATAGAATAGTTGAATTATAGTTACTAATAATGTTTAGTGCTAAAATTATGGTCGTTACGCCCTTTGGGTGACCATAATCAAGTATTTGTGTCAGAAGTGATCGATGGAATACTGAGGAAACAGGCGCTGGATTTAAAGGTAGGTCTAATTTTTTTATTATAAATTTACACAGTGCGGTTTTGATATAATGCGGTCTACAAATTGTGGTTAGTTTATATTTTTCTTAAAACAATTATAAATAAATAATCATCACGGCACATTAGCCATTATTGGGTGGCACAATCTGCTTTACAGACATATATTGGTAATAATGATGACATATTTGTATTGATGGTAAATTAATATTTTGACGCGATTTTCATTAATTCTAATCATATTTTTGTGTATTTTGTATGGATTCGTGTATTTTGAGGTATTTTTCTGAACATTCAATCTTGTATTTTGTTCACAAAATGGTGGAATTTATATGTGAAACATATAAAAATGTCTAGGTATATTTTACGTTTAAATATATATATATATATATATATATATATATATATATATATATATATATATATATATATATATATATATATATATATATTTGATTTTCTACATAAATTCAAAGTTTTATTTCGTAAAAATTCGTCTCAGCTTGCTTGATCAGTGTTTTGATGCAAACCCGTGAACTTGGCAAAATTTTGTCCGGTTTGGTTTAGATCCGATTTAGTCTATTTATTTGTATTTTATAAATATTTTTTAAACAGGTGATAGTAATTTAAAAATTATTAATAAAATAATCATGTAATAACCACGGCACTGCCGATAAGGTAATTCTCTGTTTTTTGTTTGTCAGCAAACATGTAATTTTTGTGATATTCTCTAATAATTTTATTGATTAATAGTGAATTATTGTCAACCATTGTTGTAAATTACCGATAAAAGTAAGTTTAAACATTATTCTAACTTTTTCAATAGTTATTTGGACACATATTTTATTATAAAGCAAACTTATTTGAAATTTGGTTATGTTCAAAAATAAATACATTGAAATTAATTGTTTTAATAGTGAAATATTGTTGTATATTGTTACAAATCAGTAATAATAGTAAGTTTAAACAATATTTTAACTGTTTTAATTGTTATTTTTGTTGATAAATTAATTTGTTTCGCCTAGTGACATAAACAAATGTATGTTGTTTATACTTGATATTTCAAGGCAGTCATTTTTGTGATGTGCTCTAATAATTTTATTGTTTTAATAATGAAATATTGTTTAATCATTGTTGTAAATTTGTGATAAAAGTAAATTAAAACATTATTCTAATTATTTCAGTAGTTATTTTATTTGGAAACATGTTTTATTATTTGAAATTTGGTTATGTACAAAAATAAATACAACAAAATAGTTTGTGGTGTGTGTTAATATTTTAATTGTTTGAATAGTGAAATATTGTTAACAATTATTGCAAATTAGCAACAATAGTAAGTTTAAACAATAGTTTAACTGTTTTAATAGTTATTTTTGCTGATAACATGTTTTATTATTGAAATTATTAAAAGGGGCTTGCCTTGTTCGAAAATAAATCTGGAAAAATGACATTTCTTGCAAGTCATTTTGTGGTGTTTCTATAAGAAATAAACAATTGGAACTTGAAATACATAAAGTTAAGTAACATTCGAGGAGTGTTATGCCCTCAGAATATTGATTTTGTTTATCATTTTTGAAATATTAATTGATCAACAGTACCAATTTTAGTCTTATTTTGTGCCTTCATTTTACAGTCTTCTGTTAAAATAAAATTAAAAATATTTGTATAGCACTCTTCAATTAATTGAAAATAACATATCTGTTATAGAAAATATGTCTAATATTAACGTATGTTCGTGTATTTTGCCTTGCAAATATTGTTAAAATTAGTTATTTTTACGCGCAAGTGGTGTCGCTAGTAGTTCGCTCAGGCTAGTTCAGTGTTTATTACGGGTAATGCTCCGCCTAGGGTACAATCGGTGGACGGGGAAAGGGGGAAAAAGATCTTGCTGGGAATATATATTTGTGTGAAGAAAGTATTTCCATTTCAGTTATTTTTCGTTTTAATATATTATATATTTTTTTTTATTCTATATATTTAATAACGTCGTCATTTGCAAATTTGTTTATTTGATACATATATATATATATATATATATATATATATATATATATATATATATATATATATTAGTGGTGGGAACCGGTTCCGGTTCGGTTCGGTTCCGGTTCCAAAATTACCCGGGTACCCGGTTATTTCAATGTTTAATTACCCGGTTCTCGGTTCCGAGTCCGAAACTACCCGGTTCTCGGTTCTGGAACCGAAACTACCCGGTTCTGGAATCGAAACTACCCGGTTCTCGGTTTTGGAATCGAATCTCATCGGTTCTCGGTTCTGGAATCGAATCTCATCGGTTCTCGGTTCTGGAATCGAATCTCATCGGTTCTCGGTTCTGGAATCGAATCTCATCGGTTCTAGAATCGAATCTCATCGGTTCTCGAATCGAATCTCATCGGTTCTCGAATCGAATCTCATCGGTTCTCGGTTCTGGAATCGAATCTCAACGGTTCTCGGTTCTGGAACCGATACGTATCGGTTGCCGGTTCTGGGACCGAAAGCGGGTGAATCTCGATTATGAAGCTAATAAAATATACATTATTACAATCCGTGAATTAGATTTACGTATTATGAATCAATGTTATGATGAATAAGTTTATTATTTTGGAAGATATTTTTTTAAAATTATTAAATAGGAACAGGTAAACAATTTAGGAAAGTTGGTATCAGATATTCTTATAAACTGATATAATGCAATTCTCTGAAGTGCAAAAACTAGGTACTTTTTCCCCGACTGCACGACCGGTGTCTTTGTTTAAATTTCTATAGGATTTGTGCTTTGTAGCCCCTTTCGATTTCTTTTAATCTTAAAGTTAATTCAATTGGGCATTTTAAAATAATAACCAAATTTTTTTACAAATTATGAGGCACGCTACTTTCACTTCGAAATTTATTAAATGGTGTTATGAAATCCAGAAAATAAGAAATATTCATTTATATACATAACTGAGAGATCAAAATGTAAAGATTAGAACGGAATGTATAAGTAGGTATAAGCGAAATTCTTGGAAATATCTATTGCTTTATCCCTTAAATTTTAGGGCCGCTATTGTCATTATGTAGGTACCGTTATTTGAAAATATAACTCAAGGTCAAGTTATTGCAATAAACCATATTGAATGAAAATTGAAAATATAATATGAAACTGAAATCTGCATTTATTTACTATATTATGTGGTTACATTTTTAGCATCCTCTTGCCTTTGATGTAATAATATTTACACAGATATTTTCAATTAAATTACATATATTTTTTTAATATCGTTCAATAATATTTCTCAGAAAATATGTTTATTTCTCAAGAATGACGAGGCTAATTTAAAATTATAATTGATTATTCCATAACTCGGATCCAAAGTTCGATTTCACTGCTCGGAACTGGAACCGAAGATCGATTCCACTACTCGGAACCGAAGATCGGTTCCACTACCCAGAACCGGAACCGAAGATCGGTTCCACAACTCGGACCGGAATCGGAACCGGAACCGAAGATCGATTCCATTACCCGGAACCGGAACCAAAAATCGGTTCCACTACTCGGAACCGAAGATCGGTTCCAGGAACCGGGTACCCGGGTACCCGGATAGTTTTGGAACCGGGTACCCGGTTCTAAATTTTTCCGGTTCTTGACAGCACTAATATATATATATACCGTGTGTCTACTTTTTTATGGACCATAGGAGATACAATGGTAAAATTTTCATATGGCTGTAAATTCTGCCCTATTAATTTTAGAACTAACGTGTAAACATAAAAAATGTTCAGAATTAAATACTGCATCAAATTAGCCTAAATTTGTTGATATAATAGGTTCCTGCCATGAGGAAAACGTAAAATAAAATATCGGTCTTTAAGCTTTTTACAGAGTGCCATACAAGACAAAATATGCATTTAAATAGTCATATTATTTTACTTTAACAGATAAAAGTTTATTAGTTGATATTTAATTGATAATATTGTTCCATTGGTTTTTTTCTGAGATGACAAATGTAACCATGCTTACTGATAAATAAGTTAATGAATTCAATAATTATAAAAACTTTATGACAGATGTCATCTGCCAAATTCAAGCAATACAATTGTTTAAAATTTTGTGATAGTGCTCATGGCACTCTGTAAGTAGCTAAAAATTATTACTTTTATTTTGCCTCTCTTGCGCAAACGAAACGCAGGCAATCAATAATTTTAGACTTTTTACATGCAGTTTTTAATTCTGAACATTTTTTGTTACACTGTTGTTCTAAAATTAATAGGGCAGAATTTACAGCATTATGAAAATTTTACCATTGTATATCCTATGGTCCACAAAAAAAGTAGACACACGGTATATATATATATATATATATATATATATATATATATATATATATATGTCATTCAAAACAAAATACAATAGCAATTTCTCGTAAGAAAAAAAAAATTGTTTCAGATAATAAACTGCCAATTTGTGAAGAATTCTTGTGTGCATCAGTTCCATTTTTGCAACGAACTGTCACTAATTAATTCATTGATCAAGAATCAGTTATGGAGAGCAGAAGCGAGATCGGTGCACATACAACAATAACAAAGTATCAAAAATTTGAAGAAGTGCATATCAAAGAAGAACCGTTCGAAGAAATACCCTGGGATCGACAATTATATGAAAATGTTTTGAAAAGTATAAAGAAAGAAGAATGCATAACTGACAATGATGAGCAAATTGACAAAGTATATGGCGACAATTCAATTACGATAAATAACGATATTCAGAAAACTAAAATTATTAATACAAACAACTTTTGTTGTACAATATGTAATAAGAGTTTTATAAATAATTACTGCTTGAAAATGCATATGTGTATACATAGTGAAAAAAAAAATTCCTCTGCCATATCTGTAATAAATATTTTAGAAAAAAGCATGATTTGCAAGTTCATATGAAAATTCACACAGGAATTAAGGAATATGAATGTACTTTATGTAAAAAATTATTTTTACTAGAGCGTCATTTCAAAGACCATATGAAAATACATAGTGGAATAAGAGATTACAAGTGTACAATATGCAATAAACAATTTACACATAGAAGTAATATATCGCAACATATGAAAATTCATAGAGATATGAAAGAATATAAGTGTGAAATATGCAATAAACTATTCACACAAAGTAGTACTTTAATCAATCATAAGAAAAGTCACAATGAAACCAGAGCATATAAGTGTTCTACATGTAATAAATCATTTATATTACGTTGTCATTTAAAAGATCATATGACAAGTCATAGTGGAATAAAAAATTATAAATGCACAATATGCAATAAACTATTTACACGCAGTAATAATTTATGCAGACATATGAAAATTCATAATGGGATCAAAGATTTTAAGTGTGCAATATGTAATAAACTATTTACACAAAGTAGTAATCTGTCCAAGCATATGAAAATTCATAGTGATATAAAAGAATATAAGTGTACAATATGCAATAAACTATTTAAAAGTAACAGTAATCTAAGTAATCATATAAAAATATTCATATAGAAATAAGAGCAAATAAGTGTCCAACATGTAACAAAACATTTTTTAAAAAATACCATTTAGTAGACCACATGAAAATTCATAGTGAAATAAAAGACTACAATTGTGCAATATGTAATAAACTATTTACAAAAAGTAGCAATCTATCCAGGCATATGAAAATTCATAGTAAAGTAAAATAATATATATATATATATATATATATATATATATATATATATATATATATATATATGCACAAAATTCATTAAGAAATATCAAAGCTCTGTTAACGCAACACCATCAAAGGAGTCGTCCAGTAGATAAATATATTATTGTCAGTGACCACATTACGTACGTATTAAGATCACTAATGTTGTGCGAGTCTGTACAGAAAAAAATACATATATACATATTTTTAAATTCTCAATGAAAATTGCAGCAGACTTACAAACGATATGCTTCCAATATACAAAATTATAAATAATTCTAATGATAATTTTTGTCCTCCCCACCATTATTATACTCTTTTCCATTTAACCAATTCAGCAGATAGCGCTCATATCAGCGCCAGTTTGAAGTAACCGATATTACATTGGATAAATTTGTCTCTTGTCTCCAATTTCAGCCAATCAGAAAGTTCAAAACTATGCCCTATTCTCTACAATACTGAATTGGGCAGGTGGAACAAGGTATACAGAGTGTCCGGATTTCGAAAGCCACCATTGGGATCTCGGAAAGTTACGACTTCGGTTAAATGGGACATACAGTGCGCCTAGGGGTGGCCATTGTAGATGTGCTTTTGTTTTGACAAAAATTCTCATGTTACTAGAATATAACGGAAAACTTAATTTCGTCGACATTTTAACATTGAAATTACATCTAACCGAAATAAGTTATTTATGTAAAATAAAATACTATTTTAAAAAACTAATGAAATTACTGACAAAAAATAAATTAAGATTTTAAGAGTAAAATAAATTTAAAACCCAATAACCCTTAGATCAATTACTGAGTTTACATGCAGTTTTGAAACCGTTTTTAAAACGTTTTTTGTTTTGAAAACGCCATGTATACAGTGTCAAAACGGTTTTGAATTATCTCAAACCAAAACTAAAATTCATGGGTTGGGCTTGAAAACTAGTTTCAAAACTACACATGTAAACACTTAAAATTCAGTTCCGATACTGCGCATGCGTACAGAACATAACGTTTCTGTCGCTTTGTGTTACTAACCTTCAAATATACCGACAGTTGTGTAGTTTTAGTGCGTAGTGGTACGAAGTATAAAAAAATAATTGGAATAATAGCAAAACGAAGTATTTGGAGTGAAGAGGATCTGTCACTTACATCAGCTAAATGCGCATGCGCCGAAACTGATTTCAAATCAATTTTTAAACTTGTTCTGAAATCTGCTTGTAACCAGTTTTGCATAATTTTGACTGAAAACTGAAACCATTTTCAAAACTGCATGTAAACGTAGTAAATCGAAAGAGAAAAAAATTAGTGATACCTCGAAAATTTACCCATAGAAAAATTATTTTCGTACGCCATTGGATAGACAATAAAAATATTTAAATTTTGTATTTGAAACATTTTTCTCTATTACTGTAAGTAATTTCGAAATGAAAATATCGACCAAATTCAGTTTTCCAGTATTTTTTTAAGATGGCCCCCCCAAAAGCGCACCACGGGTTCCATTTAACCAAAGTCATATCTCATAGTTTCCGAAATCCCAATAATGGCCTACGAAATCCGGACAGCCTGTATGTGTCTTTAGAAGAAGGCAACAATGTCGAAATTTGACATTTGCTCTGTTTTATTTTGCCGGAATGTTGACGTATGTATGGGTGATCACTTTTGTTATAACAATAATTTGTTTTAAGCTTTTTATATTTAATTATTTTTAAATACCGTGAAATTAATTTGCTATTAACATTTCTTTGCTGAATATGAATTATCAGCATATGTATATATTTTTTGTACTGTAGGTTTTTGATTAAATATATTTATTTTATTTGGTAATTAAATGCAATTTTATTTAAAGTATTTGGAAAACATTAACTCCTGATACTTCCTGGTTTATGTGCATGCTCAGAATCGAGCGCTCAAAATAATGTTAACGTCGAATGTACCTCCGTGTAACAACAGACAAAAATGATGTAAACCAAAATTTATACTACAAAGCCATCTGTGATAATATTGTAATATATTATGAATCTTTCCTTAAACTAGAAATGATAACAGCTTGCAGTTTATCAATTTTTTGGTGTGGAGGTTTGTAATTTGGTAGTTTCTCTTTAGCTAACTTGCGTCATATATTTTTAGAAGTGCTATCTACGGGAACAATACGTATAAAGGTACATCATTCTTTAATTATTCCACTGATGTATCATGTATCTACTTTTACAAACATCACTTCTTCCGTTGCACTTTCGTCATGAACTGCATCATTTCACTTTACTTTATATATATATATATATATATATATATATACAATTGTTTATGTACGAGTTAGCAGCAAAAGAAAATACACGAATTAAGGCAATTAGCAGAGTGCCATGAAAAATAAGACTATAATTTATGTTTGCTGTTTCTGACAAATCTTACATATTTCACATTTCATTTGATTTAATTATTATTAGAATAATAGGAAGACAATCTAGAGTAGAAAATGATCACAAATTCTAATAATAATAATTAAATCAAATGAAATGTTAAATCTGTCATATATGTCAGAAACATCAAACATAAATTATTGTTTTATTTTTCGTGCCTTAAATGTGTATTTTCTTTTGCTTCTAACTCGTACATAAGAAACAAACGGACAATAAGCTTGGTATTCATCGATGTACATTTTCATTCTCAACATTTTTCTTCATTACACTATTTTTCTAAAATTAATAGGTACAGAAATATCGCCAATTTAAAAATCTTCAACTGTACTTCTCTTTTTTTAAATGGAACACCTATATATTTTTATATATTTTCATTTTATTCACCTATACACACATATGAATTTTGTGTTAGTTTTTCTCGGCGTTGCCAAGTTATTCCGTTTTTTCTCTAAATAAAGACATAATACACGCATTGCTTCATAAAGGCGTACTATAATTATTTTAATAGTAAAAAAATTTTTTTTTCTGTACTACTTATATCTATTGTATTTTATACAAAAAGTCTATATTTTAATATGACAAATAACGTTCGCGAAACTTACAATTCGGTAATTGCAAAATTTGTAGGAGGAAAACGCATACATTTTTCTAAAAGAGGTTCTTACCGCGCACGTTGTTTTGCTGCCGTACTATCGTATAACACGAAAAGCAAATACCATTACTATATTCACAAAAATGTAACAAAACGTAGTCTTGGTACATTTACAAAGAAAAATTTATCAAAAAAAGTAGAGAAAAAAAAAGAAAAACGTAATAAAACCTCGCAAATTATTTGCTCCAAGTGATAAAGATTATGGACCATATGGACCTTCTGTGTATGAAGAAACAATGTGTCCTGAAATGTACAATTTGAAAAAAGAATTGTTCTTAAATGATCTGTATAAAACAAATGAACTATTGAAAAACAAACGATAGGACAAAAAAATAATCAACTCTGGCACTCAGAAAGATTGAAAAGGTTGACCGCATCAAACTTTGGGAAAATTTGTAAAATGCGAATTACTACAAATTGTGCTAATACAGTGAAAAAATTATTATACAGTTCATTTTATGGCAATTTAAACACTAATTACGGGATTGAAAAGGAGCCTTTAGCTATTAAAGATTTAGAGGATAATATGAATGTTAAAATAGTAGAATGTGGACTATTCATACTCGTAGATAAAAAAGATTGCTACTAGCTACAGCTAGTCCAGATGGAATAATTAGTAATGATACCATCGTGGAAATTAAATGTCCTTCAAATGCTGCTAAACTGACACCTGAAGAACCAATGACGACAACGAAAGTAAGTTTCGCAAAATATGATAACGTAAAATTTATGTTAAAAAGGAACCACATTTACTATTATCAAGTCCAAGGTCAATTATACGTCACCGAAAAATTATATTGCATTTTTGTATACTGGACACCAAAAGGAATGCAGAAAATTGAATGATCGAGTATGTTGCGCATGCGCTCTGCATATATGACTAGCCTGCACGCTGTCACTATGTACATATACACTAATAATTATTTCGCAATATTGAGTACGATTATGGTATGGCTTTAGAAGAGAATAAACAAAACACAGAAGTTATGTATGAACATGCACAAGAACAGCAAATAATAGATATCTAACGATTTTGAGAAAGAGTCAGTACCAAGCATTGCGTACAGATTTACGCCAAATGTTCTTTATTCTTTATCCATTGATAATGAAAATACATAAAAATGTTTTACATATAATAGTGATTTGCATTCAGATAATGTGCGAGATTCTGCCCTTGTAACTTGATGAACATCACAAAATGAAAAAAAAAATCAGTACATACAGATACTTTAGATTACGGCGGTTTATCATTCAGAAAAAAAAATTAACAAATGCTGATGAAGGACAAAATTCCAGGGATAAATTAAAACTAACTCCAAATCGCAGTAATACCACTAAACTGTAAGCAAATCTAATTCTAAATTAAAGAAACAGAAATAACTATGTGGAAAAAGCTATTCATTTTACTACTGATTCTTCTGTTAACAAAAGTATTGTAAGTGTTGCATATGATACAGAAATAAAAGTTGAAGACGATGATGAATTGAAGGAAAGTAGATAAGTAATGAAAAAGACAACTCTAATCTTGTCGAGCTCCTTGTCAATAAGTTCAATTCTGTTACCTACAATGAAAAGTGGTATAGGAAGTGTCAACAAGATTTCAGACACTAATATTTTCAAAACTATATGGTTCCATAAATTTAATATCCGAAAAAGAGCCATATGAGCAAACAGATGACGAGTATAAAAATATTTCTAAATTTTATTCCATGTATTTGTATTTAAAAATATTTTTCGTTTTATGCGTACAACCAGGTAAAATATCTGGCGAAAAGTTATGTGCTGGCCACATCAGATTTTTTTTTCTTACAATTACCTATCTAAAGGCCCGTCCATATGCTGAATAACACGTTAAACCATGTTTTATAACATATTAAAGATATTTCAACAAATGGCAAAATATTGTGTTTATAGCAATGTTATATGTTATCGCTTTGGGAGCGGTAAAGATCAAAAAATGTTCTAAAATAGACCTATTATAACACATTGACACTTAAAAACTCGCTTAAAAACAATGTTTAACAACATTTTAATAAAGTTCAGTTGAAATAAAATGGTCAAAAGTATCTATATTTTACTTATAGACTTATTTAAAGAAAAAGGGGTTTTGTGGGTCACAAAAAAAACTTCGTTTTATAACATAAATTACTACATGTTATACAGTATGAATGGGCCTTAAGGAGAGCTATATTTGTTATTAGTTGCATTTTTGTTTTTTTAACTTATATTAAATTAAGTAATATGTTGTTCATCAGACGTAAGAATTATTATTTTGTAAATCCATTGAAGTAAAAAAAAATGATAATAATTAAGGATGTAGGAGGATGTAGTGGGATTTCCAATGATTTACTAGGATTTAGAGGAATATATAAGGATTTATAGGATGTATATGGATTTTAATGAGGATGTACAAGGATTTCTATGAGTATTTAGGATTTATCCTATAGAAAGGATTTATGGTGTACACATTTTTGCCTGGTGTTTACCCCTCGTCGTAAGTACAAGAAAGAAAGAGCACATTTCATAGCGTCAGGTAAAAACGGTCGACTTTCGTGAAATGCTATAATGATTGAAGTTAGCAGCGAAGTACATCACCATGATAAAACAAATTTAAAATAAAACCTTAAAATATGCACTGTACAACTTACAGGACGTAACAAGTACTAATAACAATTATATTTCTTTCATCTCTGCCTTTTAAAGAGCCTAAAATTTGAAGAAAGGGAAATCTCCCACTACTACTTTCGCGGTCAATTTTAAACATAGACAAGGAAAGATATTTACTAAACCACCTATTAACTAGTATACTGCTAATCCCCAATCTTGCCAATGTATTGTACATCCGTTCAAGAATATGAGATAGAGATATATCTGCATAGCTCACAAGAAGCGGTAAATAGGTTTGTATGCGCATGGTCATGAAACTAAAATAAATTTCTTAGCAGCCAGGAATATTTCCTTAAAAGTGACAATTTCATATTTAGAATTAAATAAAAAATAGTTAATAGGTATACGTGCTAGACCGATCATCCAACATGGCGACAATGTCCAGCTTTGTGCCGAATTGAACCGATGGGCGCCATAACGAGACGCTAATTCTAGTGTAAATTCTACCACATAATGAAAAAAAGTAACTATGCAATTATTAATTTATTGGGGAGAAAATAATGGAAATTATTAAGAAACAAATGAAAAAATGTATTACAGATCATCATTTGTTTATTTTGATTCTATATCTATTAATTGTGCTCTCAAAATTATTCTTAACTAATTATTTTCGGGTTAGTTAAATTACTATTTATCTACTTTATAGTTGGCTTTGACACAATCCGAAAAAAACGGTTTAATATGTTTTTGAAGTAAATAAATTGAAAAAATGAGTAAAACTGAAACAAATACTATTTAAAAAAATATCCAAATGATGATCTGTCGAGATTTTTTCATTTGTTTCTTAATAATTTCCAATATTTTCACCCCAATAAATTAATAATTCGTCTTTTATTAATGTTTAAAACAAAAGAATGTAAACTTGTTATATATCATTGAAAAGCGTATAAATTATGCAAAAAGACGAGACTATTTTCAACATAGATTTCCATTTAAAAAATCGTAAGTTTGTATTATATCTCGAGAATTATTAAGTTTTCAAAAAATCTAATTACGCCATTTTATTCTATCTAGAAAACGGTAGAATTTTTGTAAAAACAAATTTTCTTTACTATCATAATAAATAAGATATGATACATTTTCAAAATGAGCGAAAAACGAGTTTTTGCCTGTAGCTCAGAAACAAAAGAAGATCGAAAATTCCTGTGGTGACTATTAAATATTTCTGGAAAAGTTGACCCTGGAATGTGCAAATGGTTTTGATCTATCGTTAATATTACCTGAGATACCTTAAAAAACATCGAAAATGAGACACCCTGTACATATGTAGTTTTGTAGTTTCAGAAAACATATTTTTTCTTACGTTTAAATTTCGCGCCTTTCTATTAGCGTTTCGTTATGACGTCCATATCTTCAATTCGGCACAAACATTTAACATTGCAAACTCAGTGTAGTAGTATATATTATATGTATATGATTTTAAATAACGTAGCAAGCGTTACCAAGGCGGCTGGACTTACAAAATAAAATACAATTTATAATTATAGCAGGTATTGTTTTTTTCAATTAATATTAATTAATAATAATAGACCTGAAAAGTGTAGTTTGTATGTTTATATGTATTTCTTACCAAGAAAATTTATGCTAAACTTTAAAGGTCGAGAAATCTCATAAAAGTAAATCTCTTATGCAAATCATTATATGTATGTAGCACGTAGACCAACCCATTATCTCCAGATTTATTTTTATAATTATTTAAATAAAAATACACTACAAAATTTAATGAACATATGTCTCGATTTTATCCTAGAACTTCGATATGCTGCATAGCTTGTGTTGCACTTAACTTATGTAAAGGCGGGTGAGGGAACGACATACGGTTTTTAACTTATACGTAGCATATTAATTGCTAATAATTTTCTTACTTTACCTTTTCAAGGGTTTTAAACTATAACTGAATAAACAAACGATCGAATTCTTAACAAAAGATACTTAATTTCTTTTGCAAAATATTTTTTTGTCAGTAAAATCACTATTCCATAAGAAACTAATGCAGAAACCTTTGTTTTTAACCTAGAAATTTATAATTGTTGTATTTTTCGTGTTTCAAACAAATGTACATGGCGAAATTTCAATGGTGTAATTTTCCAATATGAAAAGAGGACACATTTTATGTGCAATGTACAGACGTATAGTACATGAAATTTATAAAATTATTTATTCATCAATAAAATATGAGTCCTAAGAATAACAATTTAAATCAAAATTAATAAATACATACAACAAAATGATCAAACATTGTGTTTATAGCAAATGAGCGATAATATTGAATATGTAAACTTATTAATTTTCAAATTATAAGATATTTTAATATCAAAGTATTAGCTGTTTATTGCAACACTAGCAAAAAAACTTTAGTAATAAATATCTCAGTGAACTTGTTAATATGACTAACACTTTATCCTATTTAATAACTAAATATACTTACGATATAGGAGGTGGTTTATAGTTTTCTAAATAAAGAAAACATCCATGAGAACTTCTATCTTCCTAACAATAGTTAAATGATGATAATACGATGAAAGAAATGTCGTTTAGAAATGTAGATATAAATAGAAGACGTTAAAGTATAATAAAGCTTTCAGACGATCGACTTCTGGAAATATTAACACAATATAAGTAAAAGAGAAAAATTAGAAACAGAGTTATAAAATGATTAATCTTGTAACATACATTTATCAAAGTTCAAATATATTATTCTCAATAACTGCAGGCACAGGCACGACTGTTAGGTTATATGTTAATTTTACAATTTGTACCATAGATGACGCTGCAGTATAAATGTTGATTTACAACATGGCCAACTTCATTAAATTACGCTACGCTTACGAACGGTGCCCAAGGATGTTCTAATAAAACACTGGATAGCTGACATACGTTTAACAAGTGAGGCAAGGGGTGAGGGTACAGCGCCATTTGCAGAAAAGGTAAAACGTCAAACGTTCGTTGGTCTATTATTGCATTATATGGTAGTTCTCTTGAATGAAGTGGTGTTTGTGTTGTGTTCTTAGTGAATAAATACTTTAAGTGAGATATTTCCATAATAATAGGCAATACGCCGTCTTTTTGTAGTGCTAAATAAAAGTGGTATATTCCGATTGTAGATAGATGCTATAAAAAAAAAAAAAATTACACTTACAAAAGCATCAAAAATTTGCAGTGATCATTTTCTTGAAACTGATTATTTCAAAAGGCCTAGAATATATATATATATATATATATATATATATATATATATATATATATATATATATATATATATATATATATATATATATATAAGATTAAAACCAGACTTAGCATATTCATATTTTATTGTGAATTTGCTATATATGTAATAAAATTATAACTATAATTTTTAAAATATACGCAATAAATATAAAAAATCTGTTAATTCATTCCATTTATAATTTGTTTCTATTCTGTAATTTTAAACTTGACGCATATTTTGCCTTTTCTGCAAAGGGCTGCCTTCCAGTTGCTTGCATCACAGGTGACTACGTGCACAACAATATACGTATAAAACTAAAATATACTGTTGATGCTCTATCTCTCACTTAAGAGAAGTCTGTTTTTTAGTTATATAGGTATATTTGCTCAACATACAAGTTAGCAATTCAATGTATATCTTGTAACGTGTTTATTTATTTGGGTGAAGTGTAAATATTAGACAATTATTATTAATTAAAATAAAAGTGTCTGGTCGCGAATCTGGGGAACCGGGTTCGATCCCGACCGACGCCAAATATTTCCAATTTTAAATGGCACAAAATTGTGAGGTGACGCCTGGTAAACGCCCGCACCGTACAAATATGTCATCATCATTACCGATATCTGCATACAAAGCAGATTGGCACACCCAGCAATGGGTAATATGCTGTGATGATATATTTATTTTATTTATTTATTTAAATATAATTAAAAGATGATAAATATAACGAACACTACGATTAAACAAATATTAAACACTAATTAAGACTAAGAATATTATAAAACACTTAAACACTAAGATTATTTATTTAAACAATTTATAACTCATTTATTTATACAACTATATTTATTTATGTTCACCACTTGTCGACTATGTGTTTATATCACCCACTATTTAACACGCGACGCTTATTTATATCAGACTGTCCAATGCCTTTGCTAACAGTGCTTATATACTCCGGCCTTTGTATCCGAGAAGTGTCTAGAGCACTATTCCAGATAAAAACTCAAACACAATAGATTTCATCAACCGCGTAATGGGGACTTATACAATTCAAACTTTTTGGACGCCATCTAGTGAGTAAAAAAGTATTTAATAAGTAGTTATGTAGTGAGCAAGATTTAGCTCTACAGTATGACATTTATCATATGATCCAGCACGTGATCACAACAACTGTTCTTTGAAAGGAAACGTAAATATTTTTATATAATTATTTACTCCATCTGGCTACGTAGAATATAATTCACATGTAATTTCACAACTTTCGCTGATGTACAACAACGTAATTCTGCTTCAATACTATATGTATTTATTTATAATTCTCAACATGAATGTTTTAGTTGCTGATGATGAGCGGATTTAGCTCGAAACGTCCTAAATATAATTAAGCAAGGAACTTGAAGGCCTTTTATTTATTGCACATTATCAACATGGTTTCCTCATACAACTTTTAAATATAATTATTTAAGTATATGTTCTACTCATTGCATACCTTGCAATTAATTCATGTTTATTTCCACTTTTCTTCAAACCCCGGCATTCTAACCATCTTTTCAACTGTAAGACGGAATGATTTCAATGTTTTTAAACACCAATCGTGCCCCCGGTACATCATTTGTGTTAACTCATTATTTATTTGTGAACTTGGTTTTTTAGAGATATTTCAAATTCCAAAGAACACTACACTTTAGTAGAAGAGATAATTAATAACAGAAATTACACAAAATAACATAACCAAACTTTGCGATATAATATTACTTGCAGATAACTTCATTGCATTTCGTTTGCATAGGCCTGCAACATGAAATACTTATAGACACATTTTAACTGAAAAATAGGAATAATTCATTTGAAAAATATGTTTCTTTCTAAATAATGTCTTTCTGAAAGATTTATGTTCTTCACTTATGTTTTTGCAAAATACAAAAAACATAGGCTTAACTTATAAACCAAGGAATAATAATTTGATTTAAACGTCAACGCCACTGAGTAAATATTAGCACAGAGGGCAGTGCAGTAGATAATTAGGTATCTGTAATTCTACGACATGTCATTATTATTTATAGTCCGTTAGAAAGTAATGCCACTATTTACGTATATCTGTCACACGACAAATTAAATAGACATAGATCAAATAATCTTTCTCTTTCTAATACAAAATGTTGCTAAGCTACTGCTATAAAGTGATGTGTATTCTTTCTTCGAACAAATGACTTTGAATTGTCATCTTTCGTGAATAATAGTCTACTCAATTTTTACTTTCAGTTACATGAAATATTCAAATAAAATTTGATGTTATTTGTAAAATTACCCTTAAAGTTTACGTCCTTGTACCTCATCTAGATAAATTTTCTATAAATGATGATTTTATAAACTGCATTAAATACAAGTACAATTTTAAATTAAAATTGTTTCAGCTGTAAATAAGACTTTACACTTCACTTATTACAAACATGTTATTGTAGTTTGATTTTCAAAGCCAGTAGATATACTAAAGTACCGCCATGGCGGCCATCTTAGCCTTAAAAAGCAACAATAATAATTACGCTGCTGTTTCACGTGTCAAATGTCACATTGGTATACACCAGTTTTAATTTTGGTGTTAATAAAAAATAAAATAAACTGAGAATTTACCACAGATAATGCCTTGTTGCTGTGTAATTAATTCTCATCATAATAAAAATAGAATATGTACTTACATTTTTTTGGTATACCAAATGTTGAAGAGAGGCGTCATCAGTGGTTTACAAACATTGGAAGAGCCGATATTTAATCGAATTATGCAATGAATTATGAAGTAAGAAGTTTTAATTTGAATAGTGTTGTTGAAATTAACATTTTCCATTATTACAGAAACATTTTGTAGATAACCAATAATTTGACATTGCCAGCATTACATAACCCTGCAATACCACAAATACAAATAAAAGCGCCTCTACCGGCAAAGAAAATAGTTATTGTTGCTTTTTAAGACCAAGATGGCCACCATGGCGTTACTTTAGTATATCCACTGGCTTTGTTGATTTTAAGCTCGCAGCGCCAAAGCGGCGAAAATTGAAAACCTTGCATGCTACATACTGTTTAAAAGGTTAAATACAAAGCATATGCGAACATAAGTGCTTTCGGGTGTTTTAACTGTGTTGTACATACAGTAGTTATTACAAATCAATAGATCAGCTCTCCGTTGTACAAATTTGGGCAAACACTTCAACGTTAGCTTGCCCCTGCATTAATGATAATAAGGCATTTGCAGCTTCCACCTCATCTTCATTTTGAAGTTCTATATCAGCTTCGTCTTCTAAATCCCCAGTACACTATTTCAGCTCTATAAAGCTGGTTCAGCATTTTCATCTCACAACAATAAACAGAGTCTTAATATTTAGAGCTGATTTATTGTTTATTTATTGCTCATGTTAAAAAATTATTGCTCTGGCCGATTCCAAGAAAATTGATGTGAGCTAGCTAGTCGCATTATTTTATTGCGATTGATTTAGTATGGGATATTCATTATTATTCATTCTGAATTCCTGATAGATGCTGTCATGACAGTAACTTTCTCAAGCACTATCACCTTGTAAACTGCATGATAGTTGCTGTCACACTGTCATGAAAGTACTATCGCACTATCTCGCTTGAACTGATAGTTGATAGCACGGTTGATAGTTACTATCGCGAAAACGACCGTACTCGTTCTAATTATCACGTGTAAACACAACTATCCCGATAGTTATCATCACGTTTCGCGCCTTTATTTTCTGAACCAACAGTTGCCCTTACAAGTGCATTTGAGGCACCCAGTTCAGTTATAACGGCAGCTACTGCTGCAGTTAATACATCGCCCGCCATTTTTATATCAACACTATCACTGAGAAATTAATGTCGTGTGTAGACAGCACACTATCGCACTATCATACTTTCGTGAGAGATCTATCGTGACAGTAAACTATCGCCGTGTAAATGGGCCTTTATTGTTGGTTTTTCCTCTTGATTTTTGGTATTCTCTATAGACTGTACATCCCTTATAATTAGCTGGGTGGGGTCCGCCGCAAAGTATGCATTTCGGGATAGCTAGACTTCGTTGTTGGCAGTTGTATGTAGGATGATTTCCTGCACATTTTACGCAGTAATAGGGTTTTAAGCAATAGGATTTGGTACGCCCGTATTCTTGACTCCTCATACACTGAGGTATTTCTTTTCTCTTACGGGGCTCTTCTACTGTAATTTTTATTCCTAATAGGTTTGTAACTTAATAATTTTTTTTATTTTCGTTCGGCTCCTGGTCCATAAAAAACATGGGTAGTGGTGTTTTCGTTTTCCAACTCCATATAATTAACTACGTTACGAATAATAAGTCCCTTATTTTCTAATGCTTCTTGAATTTCGTCGGGTGCGACCGAGTGGTGAAGATTTTTTATGACAACCCGGTATGATCTTTCTTGCCGTGGTTGGTATGTATGAAAAGCGGTATCATGAGTTACTCAGTAGGTCAATCACTTTTCTGTAGGGCGTTGGTGTATTAGTATTTACTACATTATTTGGTAAGGTTTTACAGATAAAGTCATTTTCTTGAACTACTGTTTTCAGGCTTAAAATCATCTGCAGAGTAGTTTTCTACGTCTTGTATATATACTGGTGGGGGTTTGTGTTCTTTTGTTACCGTTCTATTCGAATTTTCTTCTCTTTGATTTGAGCGTTCTGCATCTTCTAGATTTTGTTGTATAATAACACCGTTGTTCAGTATAGAGTATCGATTATTAGTTGATACATTTCTCTCATTTGTTTTAGCTGCGTTATGTCTTTTTTCGTTTGTTCTGAGTTTGTTATTTCTTCCCTTTTTCTTTTAACTTTCTGCCAGGAGAATTTTTTTAATCGGGCATTTTTATTCTGCATACATGGAGGTTCGGATGTATATTCCATCGATAAATCGTGATTATAGCATGGACTTGGAGTATTTGGGATAGAAAGTAAGGAAACATCACTATTCCTCCTTGATCGTGGGGTCGTGATGGTAGATAGAGTATCACTATTCTCTAATGAAGCAGATTGCATTGTCGTAATTACTGGTGAGGTATAGATATTTGTTGTATTTGTCGTTGGTACCGAAGTGTGTGTTATTATAACGACAGTAGTATTGCTTGTGGGTAAAGTAAGAGTTCCACCGCTTTTTTCAGACATGCTGATACGGTTTATTAGAAATTGTTAGTTTATTATTTATTTTCAATATATTTGGCAACACTGATTTGCGTTGCTGTATGTGGCGCGAGTGACTTGAGCGCAAGGTTGAACGCGCGTGCACGTAGCCTCGTGCTGTTCCTATTGATATTTGTTTTCATTCAATACTCAGTTATTAACTGTTTCACTGAGATTTATAGTTTATTTTTGGTATTATTCGTTCAGGAACGAATATTAGTCGATTTTAACTATATTTTAATTTATCTAATCGAAGATTTTTGAATTTTTTCTCGCAGTGTACTCTGTTGGGTCGTATATCCAGTGTTCACAACTATTGTTTTTGACCTTGAATGACTACTTTTTCAATGATAACCTTCTAGTATTTTTTAAAGTAGCCTAAATTTTCTACAAATTGAGACCAAAATGGTCTCTGTAAGCCCAATAATTTCAAAGATACAGCTTTTTAAATTTTCCAATTTTTTTTTTCAATCTTTGTCTGAACGGCTTGCCCACGAATTGTGCGCAGTGACACCACTGCGCACAACTAGACCATATTATTTATTATAGCGCCTCTGTTGGCAGATTTATGAAATGAAAAAAGAGTGAGAGGGTGACAAACTACTTTTTAATTTTTCCAATCAAGTTGGCAATACTAATATTTTTCTCTTTACTATTCTTAGGGAAAAAAAGGAAAAGATATTCCTTTTTAATTAATGGATTCAAATCACAATCCGCGAAGCAACAATAGTAAACAGGCATAATTAAAAAAAATATTTCGCACTTTACAAAAGAATCACAACAAAACATTAATTTGTGGTTATTGTACACATTACCTGTAATTCATAAAAAAGTAAACACCCGGTATATGTAATTATTTAAATTTTGATACCCGCGTCTTTATATCGTTTTATGTGTGTATATGAAAATAACTATATATGTAGGTATCTTTATTATTTAAAATAAATGGATGCCCAACAGGCGCGTATACACGGGTGAGGAGGTTAAGAGGATAATTACCCCTCCCATAAGTCATGACTTGATAAAAAAAAAATCAAACAAACGCAAATATTAAAATTTAAGATAAAGAATAAAATTAAATAATGTATTTTGCACAGCTAATATTTTATTGCTTGTTTTACAAATATAAATTTTGATTACGTAATATGGATGTCAGTTAAAATATAATTGCAATAGTAGAAGTGCATGTGATATTGAATTTTGAGCTTATCCAGGTAAGTTAACAATCCGTTAAATATATTCACTTTTCTAAAATGCTCTGTGATCTGGCAATTTATTTTTGAGCGTGAAAGGGGGAAAACATGCAGCTTCACATTCCTTGAAAAAAATGTAACATGAAATAATAAGGTGCCTTTTCTTCTGGTTATCTTTACATAACCTATTACGACCCCCCCCCCCAACCATTTTTTGATTGTGCCCACCCTACATTTACATTCTGGCGCCGCCATTGCTCAAAGGGCTCGCGAACCGGCTATGAAAAATGTGTAAATTTGTAAATATCACAGTTTTATTTGCAAAGTTTACTTACCTATTTACCTATGTACAAATAGGTTTCAATTTTCAACCACCTGTAGCGTATTAATTCTAAAAATATCTTAAATTAAAACATTTGAAGAAGGATGTGTTGGAATTGATCACCTTTTTCAACTCAGTTACTTCGCTATTTCAAGGTTGGCAGCAACCCAACCTGAAAAGGACGAAGAATACGGAGGTCGCACTGTCACCATCTTCAGACTAAAGCCAAAATTCTTGTCGAACGCAACGTATTTTGTCAGCACCGTAATCCGTTGCAATCGTTCGAAATAACGCTGTTTATAAGTCGCGCAACTTAATTGTAAGACGCGCATCGAAAGTATCAAGTGTATCGGATAAAAGGTTAGCCTATTTTTGTATTTAATTTGTTTTATAGCAACCACGACCTTTGAGGTTATGTCGTCGATCTTTCGACCCACACGCTTACTTTTGTGTTTGCTTTACAAGCGCATTTTGTTCAACCCGTTCGTTTAGACCACTTTGTTGGTCATCTACCTTTGTATATTGTTTACGTTCAATAAATCAAATTGAGCAACTTTGAATTCGACCATTTCTTTCCCTCAACATCTGGGTGCGAGCTCAAAAACAACAGTATGTGAAAGAGAAACCGGTTGTACTTGTATGCTTGATTACAATAAAGAAAATTCGATTACAATAATGAAAATAAATAAACACAATAAAATTATTTTAATAAGTTATCTGTGGGTTCCTTAGACCTCTTTTGAGTCCATTTAAAGAGTGGGAGGGGGTAATTTCCATAAAATGTAGGTTGTAAAATTCGCTCAAAACAACACAATATTGATAAAAATTAGATTAAAAAAAAAATGGAAAACTTGAAAGGCTGCTGTATCTTGAAAACTATTGGGTTTACAGAAACCATTCTGAGTTTATATTGTGGCAAATTTAGTCTACTTTAAAAGTTTACTGTAAGGTAGTAGTCCTTTAGAGACAAAATCGACAAAAACTGAAAAAGGTCGTAAATTTTGCAGTTTTCTGATTTTTTGGCAAAGTTGCGTTCGGCTTCCGAGGTTGAAAACTAGCATTATTTATTGTGTCATCATAAACAACTCAGAAAAAAATCAAAACTACCAGATTTGATGGAAAGTTCGATGTATAAGGTTACTCGATTTTAAATAAAAGAAGAAAACATTTTATTAGTGAAAAATGTAAAGAATGTGCAATAGAAATAAAATAGCATATTTGTTAACTAAACCTCTTTTGGCCGGTTGCACCAATATTTAAATACGAATTAAACAAATATCAAATTAAAATTTATATATGTACAAAATATATTATATAAATGGTGATTTTATTTTAATTTTGGTGCAACCGGCCATCTGTCACGTAAAATTTAATGATAATGATCTGAAAATAAAATTTGTTAAACAGTGTTTTGTAATCTTGGAAAGTTTATTTGTTAATTTTCTTTCCTTTAAATTATGGAGGCATATGAAAGAATTTAATTTAAAAGATTATAAAATATGTATTATTATAATTTTATTTAATAACAATAATAATAAGTAGGCTGAGTTATGATTGTTGTCATGTACATATTATGTAAGTAAGAATATGCTGAAAAATAACTAAAGGGGAGAATAAATATAAATTGTTATTATTCACTAAGTCTCTTGAATTTCATTTACATTTCAGATATATTGGCTGACATTTAAAACGGGCAAGTTTAAATTTTAATACAATTATACAGATGTGGTTAAATTTACAATTGTTTTTTTATTACATACACATCAAGTTGTTATATTCTTTATGAGTGTTCATGTGTTATTTGCGATAACCGTTTCGCCTAAACGATTTTTCACACTATGAATTTTCATATGTTTTTTTAAACTTACATTTAGTGTAAATGATTTATTACATGTTGTACAATTATATGCTCTTATTCCAGAGTGAGATATCATATGGGTTTTTAAATGATCATTTCGTGTAAATAATTTATCACATGTTGGACATTTATATGCTCTTATTCCAGTGTGAGTTTTCATATGACTGCGTAGACAACCACTTTTTGTAAATAGTTTATTGCATATTTCACATTTATAGTCTTTTATTCCACTATGAATTTTCATATGATCTTTTAAAGTACCACTTTCTATATATGATTTATCACATGTTGGACACTTATATGGTCTAATTCCATAGTGACTTTTCTTATGCCTGGCTAGAGCACCACTTTGTGTAAATTGTTTATTGCATATTGTACATTTATATTTTTTTATTCCACTATGAATTACCATATGAGCTTTTAAATAGGAATTTTGGATAAATATTTTTTTACAGAGAGAACACTCATATTTTTTAATTCCTTCGTGCAATTTCAAATGAATTTTTAAATTGTCCTTTGATTTAAAGTATTTATTACAGATATGGCAATGGTATTCCTTTTTTCCACTATGTATTTGCATATGCCTCATCCACTTTGATTTCCACGTAAAACTCTTATTACATTCTGCACAATAAAAACGTTTGGAATGAATATTTTTAGTTTCTCGAGTATCATTATTTTCAGTAACTGAATTCTCTAATTCTTCGTCAATGTGTTTATCAAAATCAGTTACACATTCCTCCTCCTTCTTTATATTTTGCAAAACATTTTCATATAATTTTTTGTCCTGGGATGTTTCTTCCAGTGGTTCTTCTTTAATAGAAACTTCAACACTTTCATCATTTGTTATTGTTGTAAGTTTCCCGATTTCGCTTTCATCCTCCATAACTGATTCTTGATCAATGAATTAACGAGTGAAGATTCGTTTCACAAATACAATAGAATTCTCATCAACTTTATAGTTTATTGTCTGAAATATAAATTTTTATTCTTACGAGACGTATCTATTTAAGTAAAAACTAAATACCTCAGTGAACTTTTTGTCAAAAAAGTTTTTGAATATTATTATCACACTTTATCTAAAGTACTAAATATACTTACACTATAGGTGGTTTATGGTTTTCTATGTAAAAAAGACGTACATAAGAAGAAATTGATATCGTCCTAAACAAAAGTGAAGCAGTTCTTGTTGACAGTGCGATGAAACAAACAAGAAATGATGTTTGGATATGTAGAAACATATGAGGAACACGAGTACTGCAAGTATAACAACGCAATATTAGCAAATGACAAATAATTATAAATTCCAAAACTTGTAACATACATTGCAATTTGAGATGTATCAAATATTAACGTACTACTTGTTTCAATAACTGTAAAGGTTAGTAAGTTAATATTACAATTTGCACCATAGATGGCACTGTAGTTTAAAGCCTGCTTTACACAATTTTTATTTATAATTGCATGAATTAACAAAAAATTATGGCTAAACTTGTTCCTGATTTATTCTCTGTGAATATGTAAATCAAGTTTTATAGAAGAGTCATCTATAATTGTATAATACAGGTTAGGGCCTAGATACTCCCTTTTTTCTGAAGACGAAAAATAAAAGGAATACTGATACACGAAATTTATTTTGTATAATGAAAGAACATAATTTCAAGTTTTAAATCATCCAATTTTAAACAAACATCTTGAAGGTGGTGGCCAGTGGTTTTTATGTACTAATGCAACCGATTTCTAAATCTCCTCTCTACACGTTCCAATATTTTTCTTTTTTCTCTGCCGAATAAGATTGTTGGGCGGTATTTGTAAACTTTTGCCTTCAGATAAAAACTTACCTGTAAATTTTTAATTAAAATTTACTCCCTCATCTCTCGTATCTTCGAGCATATACTGAATAGAGGCCGCCTTGTGGTGTTTGTTGTGATCGGAAAATAAACCAAAGGGGTGATTTGCGGGGACGGAAGCCGTGGTGTATTGCGAGCTGCGTATTGTATTAATATTTTCACAAAGTATGACGAATTGTTGCTTTTGAAATATGTAAATCACATTGGGTGCTTTCCATTTAGCGACAGAAGTCGACGTATGTGCTTTCCATTTGATTTGTGTCGTTGTGAGTCGGCGACGCAAGTCGACTCCTACCGACTCTACAAATCTGAAGAGTCAAGGAGAGTTTGTGCTATTGAAAACAATATCCGAAAGAGGGCAGACGTTTGAGGAGTTCAATTGGTTGTCATTATTGTAATTTTTATAAAAATATGGATCTCAAAATGAAGGTAAATAAATTTATATAATTTTTACTTGTTTGTAAATTTTATAATAATCTAAAATTTTGTGTAACAGAAGTGTAATGAAAGCAAACATATATGTTAAGTTAGGTTTCCCACATTTTAATTAGCTAAATCATTTTAAGTATTTTAAATTCGTCGGCATCAAATGACACTTGATTAATATACATAAGCGTCAACAGAGGACATTACTGCGGACATTTACTCCCGTTCCATTAACAACATTGAGTTCACGTGAGTTGACATACGTTGACTCATAAGTCGTGTAAGTGGAAAGCACCCAATATAAAACCATATTGAAATATGAAATAAAGAGTTAGGTTATAGCAACGACCACAAATATACTAGACAAAACATGCCCTATACGTCACTATAGACCATATTACTATTTCAATGCGCATGCTCAGAATGCACCAATCATATGCTTGGGAGTACAGCGAAAATGAAACCAATGTTATCTTATGGGAAAAATTGTATTTTTAAAGCAAAATATTATTTTATGTAGACGTAAATGAACGATAATTTCTTTCTTGCAAGTTTCATTTCATGTTTAACTACTGGATTCTGCCCTTATAATATTTAAATAATCAATAAGATAAACATTAAAATTTAAAAAAAAAAATTTAATTTTAAGCGACTGTTTACTCTTCTGTCACTGACAGATAACCCCAAACTAATGTTTAGTATTTGTGATTCTTTTGTAAAGTGCTAAATATATATATTTTAATTATGCCTGTTTACTATTGTTGCTTTTCGGATTGTGATTTGAATCCATTAATTAAAAAGGAATATCTTTTCATATTTTTCCTAAAAAATAGTACAGAGAAAATAAGTTAGTATTGCCAACTTAATTGGAAAAATTAAAAAATAGTTTGTCACCCTGGCACGCTTTTTTCATTTCATAAATCTGCCGGCAGAGGCGCTATAGTTACGAATATGGTCCATTGTTTGTTATGTTCTCGGCTTGACAGAAAGAGACAACTAAAGATAGAGATATATAAAGTATACTCTAAAGTTTGTCGAGAGATGTCTCTACGGTCCTTATAATGTATTTGTGACATTTTGCTCCTTTGTTTGGAAGTGTGAAGTCGTTCGAGCCTCGATTTTGTAATTTATATTCTGTCAGAATTGAGTTTTCTCCACTACGAATTCTACTGCTCCAGATCAGTAGAATTTGAAATCTATCCGGTGAAAGTATTGGGGAAATCTCAATTCTGTCATTTCAAATTCCACTGGTCTGGAGCAGTAGAATTCGTAGTGGGGAAAACCCAATTCCGACAGAATTTAACTTAAAGTTAAAAAATCGAAGGTCGCTTGATCAAAGTTATCCGGTTTCATTGTTCTCTATAAATCTGCCTTTTTCAAGTTTTGAAATAAAATGTATATAATTCTAAAACTCTTTTAATTAAAAAACAATTAATTAATACTACCATGAGAAATTTACCTGCGGGAATTTCGGTCAGACTGTATTCATAACGATATCCTGGATCACAATCCATTAAATAATCATGACATTCAATTGCTCAATTTAATTTTAAACATTTATTTGAAAATTCGGATCCACCATGAAACAAAAATAAATTTAGCAAAAACTACAAATAGAATAAGAAGCAAGTATATAAAAACAACATTGTTTAAAAATCAATAGAATAAAATAAATAATTATATACATTTATTTTTACCTTTTCTTAATACTAATAACAATTTGTTTCATGCTCCGTGAGGGGCTTTACATATCTCTAACCTTAGTTGTCTCTTTCTGTGCAGCCGAAAACAAAACAAATACTTTGAAGTTATATCTAGTGTATTTGTGAAACGACAAGTAGTAACATAACCAAAACAAAACGCTGCCCGCAATACACTACGACTTCTAGCTCCGCAAATCCCCTAGCCGCATATCTTCCGATCACAACAAGCCATGCGTTGGCATAGGGAATTACTTCTCTAGTCAGTATATGCTCGAAGCTTGTATAAATCAATTGTTTCTCTTTATTATAATGAGGTTTTACACGTTTCACAAATACAATTATATAAATTTAAGTAAATTTGTTCTGTGTAAATATATAAAACAAGATAAATAAGTGTTTGTCAAAGATGGTGCACGAACAGGAAACAACTTTATGGAGACTGCGCAAATCAAACTTTGATACTCACAGCCAGTGAACTCTATACTACTAAGGAACGGAAACGATCATTGCTGGCATGATACTTCAAATTTTTGGACAGCCCATAGTATTTGTAGATTTTTCCAGCGACCACAAACATGTTTTCACAAGTGTATTTTAATTGAACGGTTGATGAATTCACAAAACAATATTAATACGTATAAGGTAAACTTGAACAAATATAATTTTCCATCCTTATCATAATCACTGGGAGAAAAATGTTAACTACAAAATCTCCAATGATCTTTTACCATATTTTTCCTTATTAATATTTTGGATCCATATATGTCTTATTAAACAGTCTTTAAGAAATCTATAAAATAATAATAAAAAGTTAAACAATTTGGCAATAGGCACGAAAGCCCGTAGGGAAACAAGTTTTCGAATAATCTTTCAAATTATTTTCAATTTATTCTCACTCTCTTGTTATATTATTACTGATAATTATTTCTACATAAAAATTTTGTTTCAGAATGTCATGTGTAGTTTATAGAAAAATAAATTATTTAATTTATTCAATAATAATGCAAAAAAATATTACTTATGCATTTTTACCGAGTCACCTTATAATAATTAATACAATTAGGCACACATACTTCTTGATCATTTTAATTAAAAAATTTAAAATAAACAAATAAAAAAAATACGGCCAAACTATTCAAAGAACGATGTTTTCATAATTCAGTAAGTACAGTGGAGCGCTGCGCATGCGTCAATTTGTGGAATCTGGTGGAATTGTGACAGTTCGCATGATCTGCCCCTTACAATGCTATAGGTATAGACGTTTCCATTCCATGTAGAATAGAGTTCACTGCTCACAGCTCTATCCATTTCTCTCTTTCAGACTTAAATATTTCTATTTCTCTAGATCCTACTGGTTGAAAATATTTGCGTTAATAGTATAGGGTTTCCTACATTCAGTTCTGTAAGGCTAAGTGATCTAAGTCTATAACACAGGATTTTAAATTTAAATCGTGCAGTTTTAAACAAAACATTTTGAAGGTAATGGCCACTGTTCCATATGCACTGATGCAACCGATTTCTGTAGTTCGTTTCTACATGTTCCAACATTCGGGCTGTTTTCTGCCGAATAAAATTCTTCGGCTAAAGCAGGAGGGCGGTGTTTGTAAATCTCTGCCTTGAGATATCTGTTATGTATTGTGATTTATTTAAATTAAAACACTTATTAAAGTTACAACAATATATATATATATATATATATATATATATATATATATATATATATATATATATATATATATATATATATATATATATATATATATACCGGGTGGAACATCATACCTGTGTACATAGGCGATTCATATGAGAAAAACAGTTTTTTCGTGCGCATTGCTCCCCAAATTATTTTAGACAAAAATGCTTCAAATAAATGTTGTAGAGCATAAAATTCTGCATCTAAATCAATAAACAGAATTACTTTTACATGCTTTGTAACGACACAAATTAAATAAGAAAATATTGAAAATTACGTTGAAAATATCAAATAGCCATGGAATTGAAACAAAAATAGAAACAAATAAATGTCTGACTTTTGACAGATAAATAACTAATTTGACGGTAAAATATCAAAATGAATTCAGTTTATTCTAACGAAGAAAGGGTTTTTATAATAAAAACTTTTTATAGTGGAAATTGTTTACGTATAGTTAGAGATTTATTCGCCGTGAAATTTCCAAATAGGCCAATTCCAAGCGCTACAACAATACGCGCGTATGTTCAAAAATTTGAATCCACGGCAAGTGTTGCGGCGGAAAATAGTACAGGTAAATTTAAATTTGAATATTTTTTAAGAGATTTACAAACAAATCATATCTTTATTTATAGGAAATAAAAATAATCGCATTAATTTAGAAAACGAACAAAGAGTTCTGGAATTAATAAATTTTAATCCTAAATTAAGTTCAAGAATAATAGCGCAGGAATGTGAGATTGCTCATTCTACTGTATTGCGCATTCTTAAAAAACATAAATACCACCCTTATAAGATGCAATGCCATCAAGACATTTCGCCCATTGATGAAGAAAGTAGGCGAGTTTTTTGTGAAGATATGCAAGAACGAGCAAATCGGGATCGTGATTTTCTTCCATCTATTTGCTTTACCGATGAGTGTACTTTTACATTAAACAATGAACCAAACGTTCAAAATGATAGGCACTTCAAGATTAAATGTTACCACCAGAACGCAATATCCTCAAAAAATTAATATTTGGGCAGGCATTTTTAATAGCAATATTATTGGACCATTTGAGATCGTTGGCAACTTAAATTCTGAATCATACTTAGAACTCTTGATTAATGAGATCGGCCCTGCATTAGACAGCGTAGCGCGCGAAAATCAGGAGGTTTGGTTTCAACAAGATGGCTGCCCAGCTCATTTCGGAGTAAGTGTTAGAGATTATTTAAACCAAGCATTTCCAAATCGCTGGATTGGTCGTGGTGGAACTTTAAATTGGCCAGCCAGATCTCCTGATTTAGCACCTTGCGACTGTTTTTTATGGGGTCATCTTAAATGTAAAATTTATAAGCAGCGTCACCCAAATATTAATTCATTGAGAGAAGCTATCATGGAGGAGAGCGCCTTAATCACAAATAGGCAGCTCGCTAATGTAAGAAATTCATTCTACAATAGACTTTGTTATTGCTTGTCTGAAAACGGAGGATTATTCGAATATTTGTTATAATAATAAATTGTAGTGATTATTTTATTCAGAGAATTACTGTTTGAAATTTGAATTGTAGTAGATAGGTCTTAATGTTTACATGAATTATTTCCAATTTAAAAAGATTTTCAATAAAAATCCTATAAAAAATAAATATTTCATTGAAATGTACAATTGTCGTAATAATAGGTATGGAGATTTTTGTATGAATTTAATTTACCTATTTATTTGTTTCTATTTTTGTTTCAATTCCATGGCTATTTGATATTTTCAACGTAATTTTCAATATTTTCTTATTTAATTTGTGTCGTTACAAAGCATGTAAAAGTAATTCTGTTTATTGATTTAGATGCAGAATTTTATGCTCTACAACATTTATTTGAAGCATTTTTGTCTAAAATAATTTGGGGAGCAATGCGCACGAAAAAACTGTTTTTCTCATATGAATCGCCTATGTACACAGGTATGATGTTCCACCCGGTATATATATATATATATATATATATATATATATATATATATATATATATATATATATATATATATATATTATTATTATTATTATTATTATTATTATTATTATTATTAAACACGAGGTCACCAATGATATATTAATATAAAAAACCAAACTGCCCCCCCCCTCCCTTTGCGCCTACCCCTTGTTGCCAACATTTACATAAAATCACCATGGCGTGGCTCACGTTTCGTCCGCCATTACCTGCCCATCTGTTATATGTGTTGTTCTTGCGCAAATTATTATGTACTTTCATGGCTATTTGTTTTATTTTAATGAAAAACACAATTGTCATTTTAATATGTATTTAAAGTGTAAGTAATATATTTTATTTTATTTATTTGGGTACTTTGTTAAGATACCCACCACGATTACTGGCATATTGAAAACAACTATAAATTACCAATATTAAGCACAATCATTTAAATTTTTTAAAGTTTAGAATATACAATTATTATGAAAATAAGAACTACAGATATTAAATTAGATGTGATAATAACAACCCATATGATATAATAATAATAATACCCTTTATTGTTCTACAGGAACTAGTCCCAATTACAGAGCAAATACAATATAATAAGAATTCAATTTAAATATAATCTTTATATAAGAATTTTATGTAATTTCTTGCATGCATTCATATCACATATATCATTGTACTGAGATAACACATGACAGTGAGAGGAGATTTTGCAGATAAACTTGTCTTTGTTGATGATGATGATACATAAAATAATTCTCGATTTCTCGATGCTAACCTTGGTATACGAAAGTTTAGCTTAGCTAATATATATGAGCAATCTATTTTATTATTTATTATTTTAGATAGGAAGTTAATTGCCATTATTGCATGTCGATCTTTTACTGATTGTAATTTGACTGAATTGAGTAGTATGCTATTGTCAATACCTCTTTCAGGATAAGAGTTGTATTGCCGTAACCATAAATATTTAGCAAATCTCCTAGATCCTAGAACATTCCTCTAGTAGAAGTTTGTGACATTCGTATATAGGGTACCATATAATAATACCATACTCTAATTTCGATCTGGCAAAAGTGAAAAATAATGATTTTATAGTTGATATTTGACGAAAAGATTTACTGTTTCTTATAACAAAACCTATACTTCTGTTGGTTGCCGTAACAGTTCCTCGAATATGTAGAACAAACGTAAGTGCTGGATCAAATGTGATGCCTAGGTCTTTGATGGTTGATACTCTTTCTAAGTTATGAGAATTAATACAGTAATTGTAACTAATAATATTTTTCTTCAAGCGTATTATAATATGCATATTATGCTACTGTACACACGCTATAGAAGATATTCATTGTCTTACTAGTACAAAAATGTTGATATTGTTGTACTAGTAAAAAAATGTTAGTTTCTTACTTCCCCGCTGGCGGCGGCATTCACCACAGCAACACAGATCATATTGAAAATTGTTATTTGACAGTTCCATCGTTTGTGTTTTGTAGTGTACACAGCCAGCATTGGCTTAAATTGGAAATTTTATAAATAAAAAAATTGTCAAAAAATTATTTAAAATACTTGAAGAAAATAGTATATTATATTATTAGGAGTAGAAAGCGGTCTTTTTGTGTTGAACCCAGCTATTGCGGCCGAGGCGCTAGCCGAGGCTAGGCAAGCTGGGTAAAACACAAAAAGGGCGTTCTACTCCGAATGACATACTCGTATATTATTTTTTCTTCAAGTGTATCAAATAATTTTTTGACATTTTTTTGGAATTTTATTATTTGTAAAATTTGCAATTTTAGTCAAAGCTGGCTGTGTACACTACAAAACACAGACGATTCAACTGTCAAATAACAATTTTCAATATGATCTGGGGTAGGGTCAGAGTGTACGAAAATTCAAATATCACTTTATTCATATATCAACTTACAAAACATAGTAATGGATAAAATTTGAAAAAAATAACATTGCCTTATTCAAATAACTACTTATGCATTTCTCGAATCGTCAAATCTCAAAAAATCTTATTATGGTCTTATACAATTCTCGACTTGTGCAAATCTCTACCACTATGAAGTCCGCGCATTTATATATTCGTTTCTGGTTTGTTCACTACTGCTTTATTGCGGTACAGTTTAGTGATATTTGATTTTATAATTATATTTAAATTTGAATTACAAATATATGAGAATGTTAATATATTTGTTGCGACAATTCAAAAATAATCAAATACATATTTTATATTTGCAAATGATATATACATATTTTGTTTTGTTCGTTAATAATAATAGTCTAATTTCTAATATTAATGCTACTTTACTGTAGATATATAAAAACAATAACCATTTTATAATATAATTATAGAAAGGCCATAAAAAGGCTAAATATAAAATATAAAGAAGATAAAATGAAATGTATGTGAAAAATAGAATCACTTTTAGAATAAATTAAATACATATATTGGGTAGGGTCAGAGTGTACGAAAATTCAAATATCACTTTATTCATATATCAACTTACAAAACATAGTAATGGATAAAATTCGAAAAAAATAACATTGCCTTATTCAAATAACTACTTATGCATTTCTCGAATCGTTAAATCTCAAAAAATATTATAATGGTCTTATACAATTCTCGACTTGTGCAAATCTCTACCGCTATGAAGTCTGCGCGCATTTATATCTTCGTTTCTGGTTTGTTCACTACTGCTTTATTGCGGTACAGTTTAGTGATATTTGATTTTATAATTATATTTAAATTTGAATTACAAATATATGAGAATGTTAATATATTTGTTGTGACAATTCAAAAATAATCAAATACATATTTTATATTTGCAAATGATATATACATATTTTGTTTTGTTCGTTAATAATAATAGTCTAATTTCTAATATTAATGCTACTTAACTGTAGATATATAAAAAACAATAACCATTTTATAATATAATTATAGAAAGGCCATAAAAAGGCTAAATATAAAACAGAAAGAAGATAAAATGAAATGTATGGGAAAAATAGAATCACTTTTAGAATATACTAAATACATATATTTGTTATTTTGTAATTATATTTTTTGAACAGGTTTGTTTAAACATGTACCTACCATAAATAGTAATACAGACATAATGGCTGGTACCACAAGCCCTGTTTTAAGAAATGTCAAATTCAAAGTTTAATTTTACCCTTATGTTTTAAGAACGATTTTTTTAAAATAATTGTTTGAATACAAACTATGTTTTGCATTAAAATCATATTTTGATATTATTTATTAGTATTATAAGTAATGAAATTTGATATTTATTAAAACAGCGGTTTAGTTAAAACAAGGCTTGTGGTACCAGCCAATACGATGGTAATTTATATTCACAATGTTTTACTGTTTTTATATTTTTCTATACAGGGTATTAATGAATACTTGTTACAAATTTATAAGGGTATGTAGGGGATGCAAAATAGACTAACTTTTACTAATAAACTCATATCCGGAAACGCACCGTTTTCGAGCTACAGGCTCTTAAAAGAGTAATTATTTTCCTAATTTTGGTTTGCTGTGACCTGTCACCAAATATTATTTTGTTTATTTTAACTTTATTGAATTGCAGACGCAGTATGAATGAGCATACTGTTCGCGATTGCGCAAACATGGTAGGTATATATTAATGTATAGCAGCACAAGAAATTCAAACAAATTCTGGTGTTTCTGAACGAATGTATCAAAATATGCTCGCTCTGAAGGTGCAATGCTTGCATTGAAGTTAGTGGTGGTATTTTGAGCAACTGTTATAATATGTATTACAAAAATGAATAATAGTTATTTTATAATCGGTTGTATCATGTAACACATCGCTTATATTAAACGACGTCGTTAAATATTTTGACAAATAGAAACAAATTACATTGCGCTTTTTTCATCAGAGCCACATATTTTGATTGGATAACATTGTTAACGATGTCGTTTAATATAATTGATGTGTTACATGATACAGCCTTATATGTGTTAAAAATAACATTTTATTTTGTGAGAAGAAAGTTTGGAATAGGAAGCGGAGTGGTTCAACCCTTCAAACAAAATAAAATCACTTTTAAACACTACTTTTTCATCTAAATTTGTATTTATTATAATTTTTTGACATATGCCAAAAATGTCGATTTGTTGTCCCATTCGTTATTACAAAGGTAACTAATTCACTTTTAACATTATATAGTGTTCAAAGTAACAATGATCTGTCACTTTTTAATACTGGTGTCATAAAATGATATTTTTTCACGACCGGGAGAGAAAGTTGATTTCTATGACTTCAAAATCATGAGAAACAGCACATTTTGTTTCAGCAGGAAATTGGAACATTTTTTCCTCGTCGTATTGTAGCCATCACCTACGGCTCGGGCTACGCTACAAACTTACTCCTCGGAAAAAAAAAATTATACACTTCTCTCCCTTTATGTATAAAAGCCTACTTATAGTAGATTTCTAGAAAAATTATTTAAAAAAATTAAAATAAGTATAATTAATAACTGAAGTGGTAGGTCACAACCAACTAAAATTAAGGTTACTCTTTTATGAGCCTGAAGCTCGAAAACGTTGCGTTACCAGATAAGAGTTTATTGGTAGAAGTTAGTGTATTTTGCATCCACTACCTACATACCCTATAAATTTGTAACACGTATTCATTAACACTGTATAACAATTTTTTTTACATTTTTTTAAATGAAAATGGATAAACAAATTATTCATACTAGTAGGTATATTAAAGGAATAACAATCTACCAAATGAGCACTGTATAAGGTACCTTATCATTTACTAAATTATGTGTACGTAGAGTACAAATCAAAAATAGTTCATTATTGTATAAATCTGACTTGTTTAAAATTTGTGTTATTTATATTATACATGTACACTATATTTATGTAAAATAAAGTGGAACTGACGAGATGTATTACACTGGCAACAACAGATAAAATCCTATTTTTGCACTGCTCTTCTTTTCCTAAAATGCAACATGGGATTGACAAATGTTTTTGAGTATGAAGACAAGTATTTATAGTAAAATTCAATTCCGGTTTCATAAACGCCCATTTAAAATTTAATTCCAAAGTAAATTTAATTAAGTGTAACTCAATTTTTTGACAGCGATGCGATGATTTTAATGACAAGTACACCAGAGTGATTCTAGCGGCCACTTCTCTAACGCAACCTGTTGTGAACAAGCCTGACACAGTGCATTACCATGGCCTAACAGCTATATCAATAATAATTATTAAAGGAATTAACGAATAAATGACCATGAAATATACATTAAAATAAAGTATTATTAAAGATAATACATATAAAAATTCTCAGACGCAGGTAAGTGATGAATTTAATCATTTTGATGATTCTAACTCCAAAAAAATTTACAGGTTATGGTAGCAGATAATAAACAAATGTATTTATTCCCTATATATCTTGAGTGCCGCTTCGAAATTATTATAAATAAATAGTATGTATTATAACAAATATACTCATATATATTTTGTAATAGCACCACACGTAGGGCATTTGTAAATAATCAATAAAGTTTGCGTTATATCCTATGTGAATATATTTTTTCAGATTTCTCCTTTATAAGTCTGCGTGCCGCTTTGAAATTATTATAGATAAATAGTAGGTATTATAACAAATTATTAAATATATATTTCAATATAGCGCCCCTCGTAGAGGGGTATGAAAAAAATTCATGAACATTTTGTTACCTATCATTTACTTGTAATCTTACAGATTCCCTATAAAAGTCCGCGTGCCGCCTTGAAATTATTATAAACAAATAGTATACATTATAACAAATCATTAAATATATATTTCAATATAGCGTCCCCCGTAGATGGGTATGAAAAAATTCATGAACATTTTGTTATCTTTCATATACTTGTAATCTTGCAGATTCCCTATATAAGACCGCGTGCAGCTATGAAATTATTATAAACAATTAGTATGCATTATAAGAAATTATTTAATATATAAGTTATGTGAGAGATTCACCCTTTATCAAGGTGATAAGAACACTAAGTCCTTTGTTCTCATATAAACATTGTAAAACGCTAAGCTTGAATATTTGTATCCTATATAACGCTTCTATTGAATGTATGACGCATTCTGTGTATACATGTCATCCTGTATGTATTCCCATACATTGTAACTCGCTCCTTATCAATAAAAGTTTGTTTTTAAAAACGGGTAATCTCATTTAAATAATATAATTGGCGACGAGTATGGGATACCAGTGATAATCCATGGGATATCAGTAGTAATCCTATATGGGAAAATCCGGCAAAACTGAGTGTAATTAAAAAGCTGTGTATAAGTGCTTTCTGCGTGACAGAGTCGTAAAGCGAAAATTTACGAATACAACACTCTGGTTCGTTTTAACGATTCATTTGCTTGAATCCATAAGCCATCACCAGGCCATCGCATCATCGCAACCTCAGTACAAGTTGATGACGACAACGAGTCCAGACTTCCAAGACAACTTTCGACGGAGCAGTTAGAGTGTTAGTGCGCCCAGTCCTCTTAAGGAAAAGTCAGCGGTCCACAACCCACAGAATCATCGTCCTAGTGCCCGACCTACGAAGAAGGAACATAAGTGACACTACCGACAGAAGTCCTATGCTCATTGCAGTAATACTGTAAGTACAGTTTTGTATTGTAACATTAGGCAGTAATTAAAAAGCCAACGAAAATGGCACAACAGTGTGAACAGAGATATTTGGACACGATTCCTGTATTCTCTGGAAATTCAAATGATTTAGCATATTTTATACGTATGAGTGAGGCACTCATTACAAAGTTTTATAATAGAGCTGATCCAAATGATTACGAAAATTTCGTATTATTAGCGAATATTAGGAATAAAGTACGAGGGGATGCTGCAAAAGCAATCTCACATTACACGGTAAATAGTTGGACAGATTTAAAAAACGCGCTAGTCACAACATACGCGGACAAACGTGATTGTTATACTCTAGCCATTGAAATGTCAAATTTACGTCAAGGTTCCGAAAATGCCTTTGAATATTACAATAAGATGTTAACATTATTAAATGCTCATACATCGTACACTGAAACTCAAGTAGAAGCAGCTCACAGACCGTCAATAATTATGTACGGACAAAATTTAGCTGTTCGATCATTTTTAAGAGGTTTACGAGATCCTTTAAGATCATTCATGCAAACCCGTAATCCCCAGAGTTTAAATGGTGCTCTGAAAATTTTGACAAACGATTATCAAATGGAAGCTACTAGATCGGCATCTACACTTCCTAATAAAAAACCAAATGTCCCTGTACATCAAAATAAATACACAGGAACAATACCTAGAAATCAAAATTTTGTACAACCAGTACATATTCCAAATTTCACACCACCTAGACAAACAACTTCGTTCCCGAGAGGTCCAATAAATCAAAGACCTAGACAACCCGAACCAACCCCAATGTCAATTTCTACGAGAAATACATATCAAACAAGACCTACTACTCGTGTTCGTAATGAATTACATAATTTAGAAAATATAGATTTGCAAGAAAATGAAATCGACCCAAATTTCGATGAACAAAATTATTTTGAACAAAATACAGAAGAAAATGAAAGCGAAGACAATTCTTTTTTAGAATTAGGCCAGAATTTAAATTCGGAGAAATCATGAATATTGAAAATCCGACACAGTTACCAAATTTACAATTAGGAAAATACAAATGCTTAGTAGACTCAGGGAGTACCAGATCTTTTATTAATTCGAAAATTGTACAAGAAAACAAAAATGAATTTCAAATATTTAAAGAGAATTTTACATTATCTACGGCACATGGTATCTCAAAAGGTAGTAATTATACAAGAATATATTTTGATAATGTTCCAATAAAATTTTATGTTTTTGACTTCCATACCCAGTTCGATATATTATTAGGACTGGAAGATTTAAAAATTTTAAAAGCTCAATATGATATAGCAAATGATAAAATTTATTTATTAGGGCATGAGTATAAACTAAATTATAATATTAATAAAATAAAATTGAAACCGAAAGAAGCAAAATTAATAAGTTATTTTGTAAATGAACAAGACTCCGACGTGTTATTAGAGAACAACAATATTAATACATATTTTCAAATCCCCGATAGCCTTGTAAAAATTAAAGATAAAAAATTAACAGTTCCCTTGGTAAATAAAACAAATAAGGAAATTGAAATAAATAATTTAATGATTCCCAATTTTACGAAAAATTTCAAAATTAAAAATCCACCCCAAGAATCGATTGATTTATCAAATTTTAGGACAGATCATTTAAAAGAAATGGAGAAGGAAAAATTAATAAAAGTAATTCAAGAATATCGCGACATATTTTATAAAGAAACAGATAAACTCACTTTCACAAATAAAGTAAAACATGAAATAAGAACTTATGATGAAATTCCCGTTCATACTAAAACATATCGCTATCCAAATTGCTATAAAGATGAGGTTCAAACCCAAATCAAAAAATTACTAGAAGACGATATTATAAGGCATAGTTATTCGCCCTGGTCGTCACCAGTGTGGGTAGTTCCCAAAAAGCCTGATGCTTCAGGAAAGAAAAAGTTCCGTATGGTCATTGATTATCGGAAACTTAATGAAAAAACCATAGACGATAAATACCCGATACCAAATATTAATGACATATTAGATAAATTAGGGAGATGTAAGTATTTTACCACTCTTGATTTAGTCTCAGGATACCATCAAATTGAAGTAACACCTAATGATATTCCCAAAACAGCGTTTAATGTCGAAAACGGTCATTATGAATTTAATAGAATGCCGTTCGGTTTGAAAAATGCACCTAGTACTTTTCAGCGTTTAATGAACCACGTATTAAAAGAATATATTGGAACTATATGCTTAATATATTTAGACGACATCATAATATTAGGAAACAGTTTAGAAGAACATTTAGAAAATACTCGAAAAATATTTCAAACATTACGTCAAGCAAATTTGAAAGTTCAACTCGACAAGTCCGAATTTTTAAGGAAAGAAGTAAAATATCTCGGACATATTGTAACTGAAAATGGAGTAAAACCTAATCCAGACAAAACTGCAGCAATTCAAAATTTCCCTATCCCTAAAAACCAAACAGAAATAAAATCATTTCTCGGATTAATCGGTTATTACCGAAGATTCATAGAAAATTTTGCGAAAATTACTAAACCCCTTACTAAAGCATTAAGAAAAGGCGCAACAATTGATATAAATAACGCGGAATATAAAAAAAGTTTCGAGACATGTAAGAATCTCCTGATGAACGACCCAATTTTACAGTACCCGGACACGACAAAACCATTCATAGTAACTACAGACGCCAGTAATGTGGCAATAGGCGCAGTATTATCCCAAAGTATTAATGGCAAAGAATTACCAATTGCTTATGCCAGTAGAACTCTAAACAATCATGAAGAAAATTATTCAACCTACGAGAAAGAATTACTAGCCATTGTATGGGCTGTAACGAAACAATTTAGACATTATATTTATGGTACAAAATTCAAAATAATTACGGATCATAAACCTTTAGTATGGCTTTTTAACCTTAAAGAACCAAATTCAAAATTATTACGTTGGAAAATTAAACTACAGGAATTCGATTACATTGTAGAATACAAAAAGGGAAAATTAAATACAAATGCTGACGCATTATCCAGAATAAAAATAAATAATTTCGAAATATTAGAAAAGCAAGGAAATTTATTTCAAACTAATGACAACATAGCTCACTGTATAAGTGTAGATAGAAAACTCGGAAGTGGAATAGCAGCAGATATAAATTTAAAATTTGATAGTAGAAAATATTTATTAAAATTTAAAGAACCGAAAATAACAGACATATTAATGCAAAAATTACCTAACGAGAAATTATTATTTCATTTAGTAACCAAAGAAAAATTCAATCGCAAACCATCCTATAAAAATTTTAGAGAAACATTGAAAAATTTAAAACAATATTTAATTAGTAATAATATAGATAATATTTCTATCCCAAAAATTGGATGTGGTAAAGATAAATTATCATGGGAGAAAGTAAAAACAATATTACATGAAATTTTTTCAGATTCAAATATAAAAATAACGGTATACCTATTACCACGAAATTCACAACAAAATCTTGAAAACTATGCTATAGACACTGAAAACGAAAGTAACATGGCAAATACGAGTGTGTCGTCCGATTCACAAAACACATGTCATTCAGATGAAGAAAACCCTATTTCTGGAATAAGATTCCTAGATTCACCTATAAATACCGGTAAAAATCAAATAATTTTTAATATCACAGACTTCCCACATTTGAAAGTAGATATAACTAGACCATTCGAAGGAAAAACTAGATTAGAAGCTTATATACCAAAAATAAAAGTATCAGAATCAATATTATCATTTATAAAAGATTACTGTAAACCAAATACTAGATATTTTTGTATTTTTAATAATAACTTATATTTCAATGTAAATGAAATATTACAGAAATTCTTTCAAAATAAAAGTTTAGATTTTATTAGCTGTAAAAATAAATTAGAAGATGTCATACGGGAAGATCAACAAATTGAAATAATTACTATGTATCATGAAGGGAAAACAAATCACAGAGGGATCACAGAAACCATAAAAAGAATTAAAGAGAAATATTATTGCCCAAATCTTCATGTATCAGTACAAAACTATATTAACACTTGTGAAATATGCTTACAAAATAAATATGAAAGAAACCCTGTTCAGTTAAATTTACGAGTTACTCCAACAAGTGCAAAGCCTTTAGAAACTTTACATATGGACGTCGTTTCATTAGAAAAGGATAAATACCTTACGATCATTGATAGTTTTTCAAAATTTGCGCAAGTTTATAGATTAAAAAATATGACTTCAATAGAAATTGCTAATAAATTATTAAAATTCCTATCACAATATACTATTCCTGATAAGATAGTTTGTGACAACGGTAAAGAATTTAACAATATAGTAATAAAGGAATTTTTAGCTTTACATAAAATTAATATTCATTTCACTAGTATAGATAACCCAAACTCAAACGGTCAAATTGAACGATTCCATTCAACCCTGATTGAACACCTACGATTACTAAATTTACAAAAAGAATATAAAAATCTAATATTAAAAGATAAAATAAAATATGCCATGATAGGATATAACAATACTATTCATTCGGCAACAAATTATAAACCTATCGATATACTTTTCGGACATTTTAAAAGTGGAGAAATAAATTTAGATTTAGAAAAACACCTTAGTCAAAATTATGTGCAAAATCATAAGGAGAAAATGCAAATTATTTATAAAGATTTAGAGAAAAAATTAGACGAAAGGAAAGCAAATATAGCAGGAAAAAGAAATCACGATAAAATTGAAAAGATTCCTGAAATCCCAGAAGATGTGAGAATAAAACAAAATGTAAGACACTCTGGTAAAATTACCAAACCTAAATTTGTCACACATCAAGTAGCAAGTATCCAACCAAAATTTGGAACATTAAGAACACAGAAAGATAAGAAATATAAAATTTCTAAAATAAAAAGACCCCGAAAAATAATACCAGAATCTGTTGTTCCAGGTTCATCCTGCTCGGATCAGGAGAATCAACCAAATACCTGAATGAGATAACACACAACCCTGGTGCGTTAATAACTAAATTAGGAGATGCCAAAATTTACTCAAATAGGCATACGATACATTTTTATTACAATTTTAAAACATTATACACTGAGTACTTATTTTTGAATAATCAATCTGAGTTATTGAATTTAGAATTAAATAAACATGGAAATAATAACATAAAAGAATTCGAAAATTATTGGAAAATAATGAATTATTACCAAGATGAAATATCATTGAAATTTGAAAATTTAAATGTTCATAAAAGGAATAAAAGAGGAATAATAAACGGTCTAGGTACAGTAATTAAAAGTATAACAGGAAATTTAGACTACGAAGACGCCCAAAAATACGATAAATTAATAGAAGAATTGAAAGAAAATCAGAGAATAATAAATCAGAATGTATTAGAAAATTTTAATACCAATACCCAAATTATTAAACAATTTAATGAAACGATAGGCAATATAGAACACAATCAAATAATTTTAAAGGAAAGAATATTAAACGTACAGTATTTCCTAAAGAAACAATCTAGTAGGATTGATCATTTATTTATTAAAGATATAATAAACCAAATTATTCATTTGTACAATATTATTCAAAACACGTTAAATAATTTAGAAATATCTATAAGTTTTTGTAATCTGGGATTATTACATGAAAGTATAATGCCTCATAATTTATTAAAGCAAAATTTGATCGAAATCAATAAAGATAATAAATTTGAATTTCCAGATAATCTAAAATATAATGAAGTAAAGGAATTAATCTCAACATACTGTAAAGTAGAAAATTTTGAAATAGACTACTTAATATTGGTGCCATTGTTTTTTGAAAATGCATTAGAACTTTTACAATACACACCTGTACCTACAATCCAAAATAATGAAATGTTAACAACCTTCCAAAGTGAACACCTTTTATTAAAAGATAACAATAAAGTGTATTCAGTGATAAATAGTTGCAAAAGAGTTAGTGAATTTTACTATTGCAAACATACAAACAATGATGTCATAAGGGAAACCGAATGTGATTATCAAATAATATTCAATAAAGTTTTAAGTAATTGTACTTATATTAAAATAAATAGTAATGTTATTAATATGTTAGAAATAAGTAATACTAATAAATTTGTATTATGTTACCCGAATAATTATAAGTTAAATATTAAGTGCCAAAATGAGAACGAAGAATTTATAATATTAAAAGGGATATATTTATTAGAAAATAATAAATGCAAATTGAATAATAAATTGTTAATAAACGAAAATGTAAATGGTCAACCAATCATAATTTCAAATTACAAATTTAATATTACTCAGAGTCAAAAATTGAATTCTGAAATTGAATTGCAAAATATTAAAGAAATGAAAATAATTAGACATGATTTATTACCAATTAATCATATCCATGAAATAAATAAACATAATATAATTAAATATGTTATACTTGTTATTATTATTATTTTTATAATTATAATTTTATTAAAAAAGAAATTAAAATGTAATATGTTTAAAAAACAGGGAAATTGTAACATCCCTGTAATACCTCTCAATCTTCCAGGGGATGCCCACCTTTAATGGGGGAGGAGTTATGTGAGAGATTCACCCTTTATCAAGGTGATAAGAACACTAAGTCCTTTGTTCTCATATAAACATTGTAAAACGCTAAGCTTGCATATTTGTATCCTATATAACGCTTCTATTGAATGTATGACGCATTCTGTGTATACATGTCATCCTGTATGTATTCCCATACATTGTAACTCGCTCCTTATCAATAAAAGTTTGTTTTTAAAAACGGGTAATCTCATTTAAATAATATAATTTATATTTTAATATAGCGCCCCCGTAGGCAGGTGTGAAAAAAATTCATAAATATTGTGTGGTCCGTCCTAGGAAAGGAAAGTATAAATAAATTTATAATAACTATTTCTCTTCGTAGAGTTCGCTTGGTATTTATGAATATATAACATTTATAAAAAAAAATATAAGGTCTAACAAAACAAATTTACCGAGTGTAGGTTTGACCTTTAAAACGCGGCAATTTTAATAAATTTAAATTTGTGTAGTGTATCCCTCGTACATATACTTTTTTTCATATAACTCTTATATGAAATATAAATCTATGTGTCGCTTACAAATTATTATAAATAAAAAGTATAATAAATTATTCCATGTTTGTTGTTACACTGCCACGCAGGAGAGGTACGAAAAAATTAATAAGTTGTTTTCATTCATCAGAAACACTAAAATATCTGGAAAAGATTTAGACAGAGCTTGTCTTGTTACATATTTATAAAGAAAGGAAACATGAACATTGTTTAAAAGAAATGCTACGTTCATTGTCAATTTGCTCTATTTGAAATGTTCTTAATATTATTAGAAAATAACAGGGCATCGAACCTGCCAAAAACTCGCTCCGGATCAGGTTAATTTGGGTTTTGATAGATGGGTTTGTTTGTGGTTCTGGTTCAAGCAATAATAATATATGCGGTATTGTTCCGGATTCAGGTTTGGTTCGTCATAATGAAAATTGAATAAATGTTTTTTTTGAATAACAATTTAAAATACGAGCCGAAATTTATAATGCAATACAAGATAAGAACACGAACCCAATTTCCCGATGTTCAGCTATAAGAAGTATTTATAACGATTACATTTTGAACTGAAAATGAACCGGAACTGAACCCAAATTTTAATACCCGGTTGGGTTCTCACTCGGGTTCAATTGAAAAATATACCGTAGGTTCCATTCTGTATTCGATGCCCTTGGAAAATAAGGATCTCATAATTTATGGAAAGGAAATGAAGAAATATAATAACAAAAATTAACATAATTCAAAGCATATTTTTATTTTTTCTATAAATTAATTTTTAATGATTCTAAAACATATTAGCTTTTATAGGATGCATTTTATATTGAATTTTAGAGCATAGAATTCTGGATTTTTTAGTGCTAAATATTTTGAATTGACGACAGACATCTTAATTTAAAGCCGTTGTAAAAATCGATCATTTTATGGTCTAAATTTCAATGTATGTATCGGTACAGGTAATATTTCAGAAGAACCTGCTTAATGTAATATGTAAATCAACCTTTATGCTACAGTGCCATCTATGATGCGAGTTATAATACAAACACAAATTCTAACCTCTACAAATATTTCCAAAAGATCTTTGGGAAAGAGAGGCGCTATTTTCAAATGCATATTAAATAATTTGTTACAATGCATACTGTTTATTTATTTATTATAATTTCAAGGCGGCACGCAGTCTTATATAGAAAATATCCAAAATTACACATGTATGATAGGTAACACTATGTACATGAATTTTTCTCATGCCTTTCTACGGAGAGCGCTATATGGAAATATATACTAAATAATTTGTTACAATGCATAATAATTGTTTATAATAATTTCAAAGCGGCACGCGGACTAATATAGGGAATATTTAAAATTACAAGTATATGATAGGTAACAAAATGTTCATGAATTTTTCTCAAACTCTTCTACGGGGGGCGCTATATTGAAATATATATTTGATAATTTGTTGTAGTGTATACTATTTGTTTATAATAATTTCAAGGCGGCAGGCGGACTTATATAGGGAATATCTAAGATTAAACGCATATCATAGGCAACAAAATGTTCATGAATTTTTTCCATACCCTTCTACGGGGGGCAGTAAATTGAAATACATATTTAATAATTTGTTATAATACCTACAATTTATGTATAATTATTTCAAAGCGGCACGCGAACTTGTAAAGGAGAAATCTAAAAATATATATTCACATAGGATATAACGCAAACTTTATTATTTACAAATGCCCTACGGGTGGCGCTATTACAAAATATATAAGAGTATATTTGTTAAAATACATATTACTTATTTATAATAATTTCGAAGCGGCACTCTTAAGATAAATAGGGAATAAATACATTTGTTTATTATCTGCTACCATAACATGTAATTTTTTTGGGGGTTAGTATCATCAAAATGAATAAATTCATCACTTACATGCGTCTGAGAATTTTTATATGTATTATCTTTAATAATACTTTATTTTTATGTATATTTTATTGTCATTTATTCGTTAATACCTTTAATAATTATCATTAATATATCTGTTAGGCTATGGTAATGTAGTGTGTGTTGTTCATAACAGGTTGCGTTAGAGAAGTGGCCGGTAGAATCACTCTGGTGAATTTATTCCTGTTTATAAATTCTAAAATGTAACATATTTATAATAACTACATATTTATTTACCTTAATATTTCTACGTTTAGCACTTTCTTGTAAAATTAATAAACAAATATTTCGTACCAAAAGATTTTTAGATATATTATAAATAATTTAAATACCACATAAAACTAAAGTTACTAACAGTATTGGAATGGAGCATGGTGAACGAACATTGTTCTATCAGACGCGCCAACTTCAGAGTGGAGAGATTTGCAAAAGTTGAGATTTGAATAGAACAGGATAAAATTTTTCAATATTTGAATAAGACGAGATAAATATTTTTCGAGATTTGCAGAGGTGAAAAAAGCATAAGTCGTTACACGAATAAGTCAATGTAAAACTATACGAAATTTGACGATTCGTAGATTTATAAAACGTGATTTGACCAAGTCAATATAAATGTATTCGAATGTTCTGTGTGCTCCCCATATATTTGTTATTTTGTAATTATATTTTTTGAACAGGTTTGTTTAAACATGTACCTACCTTAAGTAGTAATACAGATATAATGGCTGGTACCACAAGCCCTGTTTTAAGAAATGTCAAATTCAAAGTTTAATTGTACCCTTATGTTTTAAGAACGATTTTTTAAAAATATTTGTTTGAATACAAACTATGTTTTGCATTAAAATCATATTTTGATAACTTTGATATTATTTATTAGTATTGTAAGTAATGAAATTTGATATTTATTAAAACAGCGGTTTAGTTAAAACAGGGTTTGTGGTACCAGCCAATACGATGGTAATTTATATTCACAATTACTGAGTTTACATGCAGTTTTCAAACCGTTTTCAAAACGTTTTTAGTTTTGAAAATGCCATGTATACAGTGTCAAAACGGTTTTGATTTACCTCAAACCAAAACTAAAATTCATGGGTTTGACTTGAAAACTAGTTTCAAAACTACTCATGTCAACACTTAAAATTCAGTTTCGATATTGCGCATGCGTACATAGCATAACGTTTCTGTCGCTGTGTGTTACTTCGTGTTACTAACCTACAAATAAACTGACAGTTGTGTAGTTTTAGTGCGTAGTGGTACAAAGTAGAAAAAATAATTGGAATAATAGCAAAACGAAGAATTTGGAGTGAAGGGGATTTGTCACTTACATTGGCCAAATGCGCAAGCGTCGAAACTGTTTTCAAATCAATCTGTAAACCTGTTTTGAAAATTACATGTAAACAGTTTCGCGTAATTTTGACTGAAAACTGAAACCATTTTCAAAACTGCATGTAAACGTAGTAAATGTTTTACTGTTTTTACATTTTTCTACACAGGGTGTTAATGAATACTTGTTACAAATTTATAAGGGTATGTAGTGGATGCAAAATAGACTAACTTTTACTAATAAACTCATATCCGGAAACGCACCGTTTTCGAGCTACAGGATCACCAAATATTATTTTGTTTATTTTAACTTTATTGAATTGCAGACGCAGTATGAATGAGCATACTGTTCGCGATTACGCAAATATGGTATATATTAATGAATGGCAGCACAAGAAATTTAAACAAATTCTGGCGTTTTTGAACGAATGTATTAAAATATGCTCGCTCTGAAGGTGCAATGCTTGCATTGTAGTTAGGTGGTATTTTGAGCAACTATTATAATATGTATTACAAAAATAAATAATAGTTATTTTATAATCGGTTGTATCATGTAACACATCGCTTATATTAAACGACGTCGTTAAATATTTTGACAAATAGAAACAAATTACATTGCGCTTTTTTTCATCAGAGCCACATATTTTGATTGGATAACATTGTTGACCATGTCGTTTAATATAATTGATGTGTTACATGATACAGCCTTATATGTGTTAAAAATAACATGAGAAGGAAGTTTGGAATACGAAGCGGAGTGGTTCAACCCTTCAAACAAAATAAAATCACTTTTAACACGTATATCATATACTATTCTTTCTATAAACACTACATTTTCATCTAAATTTGTATTTATTATAATTTTTTGACATATGCCAAAAATGTCGATTTGTTGTCCCATTCGTTATTACGAAGGTAACTAATTCACTTTTAACACTATATAGTGTTCAAAGTAACAATGATTTGTCACTTTTTAATACTGGTGTCATAAAATGATATTTTTTCACGACCGGGAGAGAAAGTTGATTTCTATGACTCCAAAATCATGAGAAACAGCACATTTTGTTTCAGCGGGAAATTGGAACATTTTTTCCTCGTCGTATTGTAGCCATCACCTACGGCTCGGGCTACGCTACAAACTTACTCCTCGGAAAAAAATTATACACTTCTCTCCCTTTATGTATAATATTATACTTATATATATATATATATATATATATATATATATATATATATATATATATATATATATATATATATATATATATATATATATATATATATATATATATATATTTCAACCCTAAAAACAACCATTAAAAACTTATAGTAGATTTCTAGAAAAATTATTTAAAAAAATTAAAATAAGGATAATTAATAACTGAAGTGGTAGGTCACAACCAACTAAAATTAAGGTTACTCTTTTATGAGCCTGAAGCTCGAAAAGTTGCGTTTCTAGATAAGAGTTTATTGGTAAAAGTTAGTCTATTTTACATCCACTACCTACATACCCTATAAATTTGTAACACGTATTCATTAACACTGTATAACAATTTTTTTTACATTTTTTTAAATGAAAATGGATAAACAAATTATTCATACTAGTAGGTATATTAAAGGAATAACAATCTACCAAATGAGCACTGTATAAGGTACCTTATCATTTACTAAATTATGTGTACGTAGAGTACAAATCAAAAATAGTTCATTATTGTATAAATCTGACTTGTTTAAAATTTGTGTTATTTATATTATACATGTATACTATATGCAAAATAAAGTGGAATTGACGAGATGTATTACACTGGCAACAACAGATAAAATCCTATTTTTGCACTGCTCTTCTTTTCCTAAAATGCAACATGGGATTGACAAATGTTTTTGAGTATGAAGACAAGTATTTATAGTAAAACTCAGTTCCGGTTTTATAAACGTCCATTTAAAATATAATTCCAAAGTAAATTTAATTAAGTGTAACTCAATTTTTTGACAGCGATGTGATGATTTTAATGACAAGAACACCAGAGTGATGCTAGAGGCCAATTCTCTAACGCAACCTGTTGTGAACAAGCCTCACACAGTGCATTACCATGGCCTAACAGCTATATCAATAATAATTATTAAAGGAATTAACGAATAAATAACAATGAAATATACATTAAAATAAAGTATTAATAAAGATAATACATATAAAAATTCTCAGACGCAGGTAAGTGATGAATTTAATCATTTTGATGATACTACACCCAAAAAAATTACAGGTTATGGTAGCAGATAATAAACAAATGTATTTATTCCCTATATATCTTAAGAGTGCCGCTTCGAAATTATTATAAATAAATAGTATATATTATAACAAATATACTCATATATATTTTGTAATAGCACCACACGTAGGGCATTTGTAAATAATTAATAAAGTTTGCGTTATATCCTATGTGAATATATTTTTTCAGATTTCTCCTTTATAAGTCTGCGTGCCGCTTTGAAATTATTATAGATAAATAGTAGGTATTGTAACAAATTATTAAATATATATTTCAATATAGCGCCCCCCGGAGAGGGGTATGAAAAAAATTCATGAACATTTTGTTACCTATCATTTACTTGTAATCTTACAGATTCCCTATAAATGTCCGCTTGCCGCCTTGAAATTATTATAAACAAATAGTATACATTATAACAAATCATTAAATATATATTTCAATATAGCGTCCCCCGTAGATGAGTATGAAAAAATTCATGAACATTTTGTTATCTATCATATACTTGTAATCTTGCAGATTCCCTATATAAGACCGCGTGCAGCTATGAAATTATTATAAACAATTAGTATGCATTATAACAAATTATTTAATATATATATTTTAATATAGCGCCCCCGTAGGCAGGTGTGAAAAAATTCATAAATATTGTCTGGTCCGTCCTAGGAAAGGAAAGTATAAATAAATTTATAATAACTATTTCTCTTCGCAGAGTTCGCTTGGTATTTATGAATATATAACATTTATAAAAAAAAAAATATAAGGTCTAACAAAACAAATTTACCGAGTGTAGGTTTGACCTTTAAAACGCGGCAATTTTAATAAATTTAAATATGTGTAGTTTATCCCTCGTACATATACTTTTTTTCATATAACTCTTATATGAAATATGAATCTATGTGTCGCTTACAAATTATTATAAATAAAAAGTATAATAAATTATTCCATGTTTGTTGTTACACTGCCACGCAGGAGAGGTACGATAAAATTAATAAGTTGTTTTCATTCATCACAAACACTAAAATATCTGGAAAAGATTTAGACAGAGCTTGTCTTGTTACATATTTATCGAACCTGCCAAAAACTCGCTCTGGATCAGGTTAATTTGGGTTTTGATAGATGGGTTTGTTTGTGGTTCTGGTTCAAGTAATAATAATATATGCGGTATTGTTCCGGATTCAGGATTGGTTCGACATAATGAAAATTGAATGAATGTTTTTTTTTGAATAATAATTTAAAATACGAGCCGAAATTTATAATGCAATACAAGATAAGAACACGAACCCAATTTCCCGATGTTCAGCTATAAGAAGTATTTATAACGATTACGTTTTGAACTGAAAATGAACCAGAATTGAACCCAAATTTTAATACCCGGTTGGGTTCTCACTCGGGTTCAATTGAAAAATATACCGTAGGTTCCATTCTGTATTCGATGCCCTTGGAAAATAAGGATCTCATAATTTATGGAAAGGAAATGAAGAAATATAATAACAAAAATTAACATAATTCAAAGTATATTTTTATTTTTTCTATAAATTAATTTTTAATGATTCTAAAACATATTAGCTTTTATAGGATGCATTTTATATTGAATTTTAGAGCATAGAATTCTGGATTTTTTAGTGCTAAAATTTTTGAATTGACGACAGACATCTTAATTTAAAGCCGTTGCAAAAATCGATCATTTTATGGTCTAAATTTCAATGTATGTATCGGTACAGGTAATATTTCAGAAGAACCTGCTTAATGTAATATGTAAATCAACCTTTATGCTACAGTGCCATCTATGATGCGAGTTATAATACAAACACAAATTCTGACCTCTACAAATATTTCCAAAAGATCTTTGGGAGGGGGAGGCGCTATTTTTAAATGTATATTAAATAATTTGTTACAATGCATACTGTTTATTTATTTATTATAATTTCAAGGCGGCACGCAGTTTTATATAGAAAATATCCAAGATTACACATGTATGATAGGTAACACTATGTACATGAATTTTTCTCATGCCTTTCTACGGAGAGCGCTATATGGAAATATATACTAAATAATTTGTTACAATGCATAATAATTGTTTATAATAATTTCAAAGCGGCACGCGGACTAATTTAGGGAATATTTAAAATTACAAGTATATGATAGGTAACAAAATGTTCATGAATTTTTCTCAAACCCTTCTACGGGGGGCGCTATATTGAAATATATATTTAATAATTTGTTGTAGTGTATACTATTTGTTTATAATAATTTCAAGACGGCACGCGGACTTATATAGGGAATATCTAAGATTAAACGTATATCATAGGCAACAAAATGTTCATGAATTTTTTTCATACCCTTCTACGGTGGGCAGTAAATTGAAATATATATTTAATAATTTGTTATAATACCTACAATTTATGTATAATAATTTCAAAGCGGCACGCGAACTTATAATGGAGAAATCTAAAAATATATATTCACATAGGATATAACGCAAACTTTATTAATTATTTACAAATGCCCTACGGGTGGCGCTATTACAAAATATATAAGAGTATATTTGTTAAAATACATATTACTTATTTATAATAATTTCGAAGCGGCACTCTTAAGATAAATAGGGAATAAATACATTTGTTTATTATCTGCTACCATAACATGTAATTTTTTTGGGGGTTAGTATCATCAAAATGAATAAATTCATCACTTACATGCGTCTGAGAATTTTTATATGTATTATCTTTAATAATACTTTATTTTTATGTATATTTTATTGTCATTTATTCGTTAATACCTTTAATAATTATCATTAATATATCTGTTAGGCTATGGTAATGTAGTGTGTGTTGTTCACAACAGGTTGCGGTAGAGAAGTGGCCGGTAGAATCACTCTGGTGAATTTATTCCTGTTTATAAATTCTAAAATGTAACATATTTATAATAACTACATATTTATTTACCTTAATATTTATACGTTTAGCACTTTCTTGTAAAATTAATAAACAAATATTTCGTACCAAAAGATTTTTAGATATATTATAAATAATTTAAATACCACATAAAAAAGTTACTAACAGTATTGGAATGGAGCATGGTGAACGAACATTGTTCTAACAAGCGCGCCAACTTCAGAGTGGAGAGATTTGCAAAAGTTGAGATTTGAATGGAACAGGATAAAAATTTTCAATATTTGAATAAGACGAAATAAATATTTTTCGAGATTTGCAGAGGTGAAAAAAGCATAAGTCGTGACACGAATAAGTCAATGTAAAACTATACGAAATTTGACGATTCGTAGATTTATAAAACGTGATTTGACCAAGTCAATATAAATGTATTCGAATGTTCTGTGTGCTCCCGGAAAGTGTATATACTAAATATGCTAAATGTATCAAAGAAAGAAAGATATGCATTAAAGTTTTATAGACAGCAACATTTTCAAATTGAATATATTTTGGTTATTTGAAAAAATTGAAGAACATTATTTGTGCTAAATGTATCATGAACTTAGAAATAATATAGTAATTTTTTTTCTGCTGGACCATTGAAAGTGAGCATATGTGCTAAGTACACAAAATTTATATCAGAGAGAGAAAAATAAGCATAACAAATATAATAAGCAGCAACATTTGAAATAGTTGAAGAATAGTATATGTTATCTGATAATATATAAATGGACACATATGTAACCATTTAGTTAGTGTTTTCGTAAAAGTTTTATAATATATTTTAGTGAAATAGTGTTATTATTCTTTAATTTGATTACGGTGGGAACCCCCATTATTTTCACTGTTATGAATGTTCATAATATGTCTTTTGAAATTACCATTTTGTGTAAACGATTTATCACAGGCCGAACAATGATACTTTTTAGTTCCAGCATGAATTTTCATATGTGCGGTAAAACTTCTACGAAATGAAAATTGTTTATTGCATACAGTACAATTATAGCTCTTCATTTCATTATGAATTTCCATATGGGCTTTTAAATGAGAATTTTCTACAAATGATTTATTACATGTTGGACACTTATATGGTCTTGTTCCAGTGTGAATTTTCATATGGGATGTTAAATTACTACTGTGTGTAAATAGTTTATTGCATATTGTACACATGTAGTTCTTTATTTCACTATGAATTTTCAAATGGTCTTTTAAATTACTTTGATGTGTAAATAGTTTATCGCATATTTTACACTTATAGTTTTGAATTCCACTATGAATTTTTAAATGGCCTTTTAAATAATAATTTTTGGTAAATGATTTTTTACATGTTGGGCACTCATATGGTCGTATTCTAGTAGTGTGAATTTGCATATGCCGTATCAAGCGGGATTTCCACGTAAAACTCTTATTACATACTGCACAACAATGTAAACAGTTTGAATTTTTACTTTTCCGAATATCATTATTTATAGAAATTGGGTCATCAATCTGTTCATCATGATCACTTATACATTCTTCCTTCTTTACACTGTCAAATACATTTTCATATAATTCACTGTCTTGGGAATTTTCTTCCAACGTTTCTTCTTTAATTAAAATATCCTCAAATTTTGGATAATTAGTTATTGTTGTTGTCTCCTCGTCCTCCGCATCAACGTCAATCGTGTGTTGTTGAGTGTCCATAATTAATTTAATTAGTCAACATATGGATTCCCAACTTGATGATTGACTGGAATATAAATTGTTGTATTTTAAATTTGTTTTACATTAAAAATTTAAAATATTTCTTTATTTTTCATGAATTTATTGTTACTTTCTAAATGTATTAACTCTTCCTAATATAGGAAGGTGTATTTATTTCGGTAAAATTTAGTTTTATTTTTCAACATAAACTCCTTTAAGTCAATGCACATGTACCATCGATACTCCGACATCTTTAACCCATCCAAAAAATAGTTGGTGTCTTGCTCTGCAAAATGAACTTCTTCGGAGCAGGTACACGATTAAATTAAAAACCAAATCTGGGTTTAATTAAAAAAACAAAGTTGTTATATTGTCTCATTAAATCATGTAACTTTTATATGAACCTTTTTTTATATCTTTCATAATTACGGAGTTATTTAAAATTTTTGTAGCATATATGATGTAGAAGGAATAAAAGAAGAATGGAGGATATCTTAGATGAGTCAGGCACAGGGGAAGAATGGATGAGGAATATTTTAGACAAAAGAAGAAAATGTTATGTAGATAGTCAAGTGTAATTTTTATGTAATAATTAAATAACTAAAGACAAAAACAAAATGAAATGTAGATCGAATGGCTCACAGTAGTTATTTGTGTATTAAAAGCGCAAAATGGGATATTGTCGATTGAGAGGTTGTTGCCGCGCGACACAGGAAATCGACAATGTCTATTTGCGCTCGAAACACATACAAGATTTTTTCTACAGTCCTCCACCATAACAAAAAATTATAAAATGAACACTTTGTACTACTAATATTACTCAATAGTTTTGCAGTAAAGATAGGAACGTATTCAAATATGACTTCAAGATATTGTTTTGGCTTTCGATTTTTCAAAAAATTAATGCCAATTTTGTAATGAATATTATAAGTTTTTGTATAATTTATTTGTTTCAAGTACATTAAACTAGTGCAGTGAAAAAGTGGATGTCCATTGGAAGCGTTCTCGCCAAACTTTTGCAGGTGGCAGCACAACTGTTCACACAATTTATTTTATATTTAATTTTAATTTATCGTTATTTTCCACTCTCCTTGAGCTATTGCTTCAATCTAATCTAAGCATTTTATACTTTCGTTTTTGTAATTAAATGCCCTATTTTATTTTCGCAGATTGACTTGTGAAGGTGGTAAATGTGTAACTACAGTGCTATTAGTTCCTGAATAAACGTTTCTATTAAAAATGTAGACAAGTGACATTTCTCAGCATTGTATAGTTAGAAACTTGGACAGCGAGCGTTTTTCTACTTTGTCGTGCATGAGCGGCAAAGTGACATTTTGCGTTGATAAAAGAGAGCTTAAATGGCTACTAGATTGTGGAAAAAATTATGTCTTTAGTTGTCATTACTCATAGAAAATTACTGAAATTAGATTTTTTACAGTAAAATATTTACATCAAACAATAAAGCACTCTTAAATTTAAATTCAAAGTATTTATTTGTGGATTTATAACATAATAAATATAAACTTTAACATTAACCTAACTTGTCACAATGTTAAATGTCACAATAAATTAAATTTTAAATGTTTATTGAAACTGTCAGTGTTACCAACCTTGATATTTCAATAGTTCTTTCAATAATAATTTTGAATTAAAAGTAAATTAATGCGAAATAGGAAAAATAGTATGAAAAACACGTATTACAATGTCCATTTGTAATAATCGTTCGTTCGCGCACTCGCTGCTACGCGCTCGTGTTCGGAATTCAAAATCGTGCTTGAATAGGTTGTCTTCTGTAACTAACTTATGTTTTAATATAGTTCTTTTATAAATTCATATTCTATTATTTTCTTCTTAAAACATTACCATTATTAATTTGAAATGCCTAGTTTTTTTGACTTTGGCATTGACATGTATCTGTCAGTTACATTCATTTGAATCAAATTGATGACTTTATGGCCAACACTGAAGTTGGCAGCAGAAAATTTCGGAATTAATAATATTAATTAATTAATAATAACTGAACCATTATTCTCACACGACATATGTTTTTTCTAAACTAAACTAACACCCAACCTAACCTTTTTTTACACTTATATGCTGACAAATTGCGACCAACTATAGGTTTGGCCATAAAGTCGAGTTTAACGTTTAACCTTTAACCCGTATTTGTGATCTCATAATAAGTTCCTTTTATGTTTTATATAATTTATCGTTTTTGTTAGACTAATATATATTTTGGTATTTGGTATATAGATGAGATATAAATATATTATATATATTTACGTATTATAGCCAATACCTAAATTTATGTTAAAATTAAAATAATATATTTAATATTGTGTATTAATGCCTTGTTGTTCTTTTTTAAATTCCCCGCAATATTGAATATCGTATCGATACGTTTCTCTTTTACCATCGATATATCGATATCGTATCGATACGCAAAAAAATCCAAAATAACACCTCTAGAATCAATAAGCATTTGAATATTTGAACTGTGTAACCAAGGTATTGTGAAATACTCAGAACCAGACGTTTATTGCAAGAAATTGCTTATTCAACAATAAACGCATTAATGATTTACAACCAAAAGACAAATCCCTTCAATCAACAATTTAAAATAATGTTCAATAATTATAAATTCGTAAATGTGTTTGATGAAAAAACGAATATAAGGAAAACAATTGGTTGAATAATAGGATATTTTGAATAAATTTCACTGGTACCTACCACACGCCTTGTTTTAAATCGCTAATAATGCCAAATTTCAATATCTAATTTCATCCATAAGTGTTGGATTTATGAGAAAGAGAAACACTTGCACACTTTATTTCATATATATTTAATTGAAAAGGACATTTATTATTGGGGAAAATCATATAAAAAACACAACTACAAACTGAACGAACTGATTCACACGGGAACAAAATGGCTACAGCTATGATTGACTACTAAAACACAAAAACATCTGACAATCAAAAATTGCTCGCTAACTCGGTCGGTAAAACTACTGTTCGTTACCGATAATTACACTTATACAGGGTGTTTGTCTACTACACACAATTTCTACAACATCCTCCCACCTGAGTGAACGGAAATTATATTTACGTGAACTCACAAACAAATTATAGAAATTGCACATAGTTTACAATTCTCACTTATCTAAATTACAGATTAAGTTTATTTGGTTTCTTGATTCTTCTACCGCGACGTGAAAATTCGGCACTATCACTATGCTCTGCTTTGCACACGGGAATTTTCACATCATTCGCGACACCTTCACATAGTTCACTTGGTTGAAGATTATCTTCAATCTTCTTGGAACAGTCTAACTCCAAGGGGTAGAGTCTCTGCACTGGACGGAGTAGTTCCCCGCCCGCCGTCTTCAATCTCACCAAACGCACTTCTCCATCGCGCCCAGGAATAAGCTCTTCAACTTTTGCGATGGGCCAGTTGATTCGCTTGGTGCCATCTTTTCCAACTAACACTATGTCACCAATATTTATTTTCTTTGAACACTTGTCACTATTATAATGTAGCGTCAATTGTCCTAAGTATTCATCACGGAAACGACGCTGTAAATCTTCCCTCAATTTTTGTCGGTAACGTAGCTTTCGGTTAGGATCATATTTTTCTATTTGGTCAATATCAGGTACACCAGATTCATCTAAATCTTTTAAAAACATTTCTGGAGTTAAAGGTACTAGATCGTGTGGATCATTAGTGACGTAAGTCAGTGGCCGCTGATTAATGACCGATTCGCAATCACATAATACTGTTTGCATCTCTTCAAAATCTAAAGAAGTTTTACCGAGTACTCGACGAAGTAACTGTTTTATTACACCAACTAGTCTTTCCCACCAGCCTCCCCACCATGCCGCTGTAGGAGGATTAAACTTCCATTTTATTTTCCTAACAGTACTATATTTATTAATTTCCCCCCAATCCAAATTCTGGAACGCATTTGCTGCTCCTACAAAATTTGTGCCATTATCACTGTAGATTACGGATGGTCGGCCTCTTCTACTAATAAACTTTCTAAAACCTTGTAGGAAACGATCAGTTGATAAAGATGAAATTAATTCAAGATGTACAGCCCTATAGATGGCACAAGTATATAAACATATCCATACTTTCTTGTTAGATTTCCCTTTGTCGCTTTTTACGTATAGGGGTCCGGCTAGATCCACTCCAACAACCTCAAAAACTTTAGCATCCTTCACTCTATCTTCAGGTAAAGGTGTTGGTACAACTTCTATTTTTCTAGCTTTCTGTCTCTTGCAACTTTGACATTTATTTATAACTGCTCTTATAGTACGCCTGCCACCTAGGATCCAATATTCTTTCCTTACTATAGTCATCATCATTTCTATACCTGCATGAGACGACTCACAGTGTAAGCTCATGATCAGTCTAGATACAACTGGATGAGTATGATTTGGCAGAACTACTGGATAGCAGAAGTTATAAATATCCTCACGATTTGAAATCTTTGTCGTCAAACGAATGATACCTTCTCCGTCTACATGTGGACTCAAAGTTGCTAACTTTGGATCATTTACTCCTGTAAATGAATCTTGTTGGATTAAATAAATTAGCTTAATTTCAGCTGTAACGATTTCTTCGGTAGAGAGATCTCCGCTACATCGTTTCTGTTTAGTTGACATGTTATTTCTTAATCTTAACAGCCAACCAATTAATCGAATAATCTGCCTATATTTCGAAAAGTATACATAATACCAGTCAGTATTACCTGTCGTATTTATTAAAGATGAAATAACACCTTTCCTTTTTTCTTCATTGATTTCATCTTCATCATACTTAATGTTATAAGAAGGCCATAAATTAGGTGGATCTCTAATCCAATCTGGACCCTCCCACCATTTGGATTCAACAAGTTTCCTTGCACTACATCCACGTGAGGGTAAGTCAGCAGGGTTTAGTGCTCCTGGTACATGTCTCCATTCACAACCTGAGGTAAGTTGCCTGATTTCGTTAACTCTATTTGCTACGAATACATCCCATTGTTCGGCTCGATTTATCCATGCTAGGACTGTTGTAGCATCACACCAAAAAAATGTCTTTAGATTGTATGCACTCAACTCATTTACTATAGAAGAATATAGCCTCGCTCCAATTGTAGCTGCTAACAGCTCTAACCTCGGAATAGAAATCTTCTTCTTACCTTTACTTATAGGAGATACTCGTGTCTTCGCTTGTATTAGCTGAACTTGAACATTATTGTCTGTTGCGGCTCTTAAAAATACAACCGTTGCATATGATACCTTACTGGCATCACAAAATATATGAAGCGTTAAGTTATCAACACTGTTTACTCCTATTAACCATCTAGGGATTTTTATATCAGATAAGTACGACAATTCACTTACCCAATTTAAAAATTGAGACTTAATATCTTCATTTACTTCTTGGTCCCAACTTACTTTCGAGTCACAAGCTTGTTGCAGCAGTAATTTTGGTAACAGAGTAACACAACTTGTTACTCCTACAGGATCAAACACTTTGTATGCCACGGACAAAATCGTTCGTTTTGTAACTTTTTCTAAATTTGGTGATTTTAAACTTTCCAAGTTAATCTCCAACGTATCATCTTGCCTATTCCACAACAAACCTAACACATTGGATATTTTCTCTTCTTCTGGACAGTGTTGAAGGTCAGTATACTCCCACCCTCTAAGTTCAAATTTTCCAATATTCAATATTGCAGTGGCTTCTTCTACAAATTGTTTTAAATCTTGCCCAGTATCTACGCTGGTTACACAATTGTCTACGTAGAAGCTTTCCATTAGTTGTATGACTATTTCCTTGTTAAACGACAATTGTTTTTCCTCACATTGTGTCAAAACAGAATTGAGATGATATTTTAATACTGCACCCAATAAAAATGGACTTGACGAAACACCAAATACCACTCTACAATGTCGATAAACTTTAAGATTTTCCTCTTTATCAAACCAGAAAAATCTGAGAAAATCTCTGTCGTTAGGGAACAAACTGATTTGTAAGAAAGCTTTTCTAATGTCTGCTATAACTCCTATTTTCTTTAATCTAAAACGTAATAAAATAGAAGGAATTAATTCTATTAGATTAGTACCTTTTTCTAGACAATTGTTTAACGATGGGCTATGTTTTTCTTTTGCTGAAGCATCGAATACAGGGCGTATCCTGGTAGTACTACCTTCTTTCACTACGGGTCGATGCGGTAAATAATGTCCCGGCTTATCGAGTTCTGTTTCTAGTACTTCTTCGATCACACCTTCCTGTATCCAGTTATCAAATACATTTTGATACTCATCGTACAAGTTGTCAACTTTTAACTTTTTTACTGTGTTATTCAATCGTTTTTGTGCTAGATTATAGTTGCTAGGCAGTGGAATATGGTTTTCAATCCAAGGCAGATGAACTTCAAACCTGTTCTCTTCATTAACTTTAACTGTCTTGAGAAAATGATTCACTGCTGCTAAATGTAACTCGTCTTTCGTTTTCTTCTCTATTGGATCACTGATACCCAAAATATCTAGTTTCCACAGGTCTGATACATTTGCTTCTGTGATTAACATCGATGTCACAACTAGCGCTGCGCTTTCACTATTTTGTTGACTTGGAATTTTACCCATTAACGTCCATCCAAGTCTAGTTTCAACAGCCACTAGTCCGCAATCGAGAATTCTGTACCCACCGGTAAGCAATTTTCCTGAAACGTCAGCCCCAATTAATATTTCTATAGGACGTTCTTGCATGTCAGTTAATTTAATATTATTGCTTTTCAGTTCTTGTATCCAAGGTCCTGGTTTCACAGGTGGAATCCGGCCACAAATAACATCTTGATCTAAAACTTCAAAATTACATTTATATGTATCACCCAGATTTGACAAATATAAAGTAAACACATTGTGATCACAAATGTTAGTGGTAGTACCGCCAAAAAGAGAGTGCTGAATATGTTCTTCTCTTTTAGGTTTAAATTTGAATCTTTCAGCTGTTTCTTTCAGAATGTAGGAACGTTGTGAGCCTGAATCAATTATAGCGCGTGCAACAGCAGTTACTCCATTACCTCTCACTTTAACTAGCAGAGTTTGTAGCAATACATCGGGAGCACTTGAGAAGCTTGCTAAAGACTGCGACTGACCTTTATCTTCCTTGCTCTGCAACTCTGGTGACTGAATGTCTTCCTTTTTATTTTCAGGAATTTGTGGTAAATTATCACACATTAGGACATGATGTTTTTTCTGGCATACTATGCATGTCGGTCTGTTCGTACATGCTCTTGCTGGATGCCCTGGCCTAAAACAAAGGTAACAGCACTTATTTTTCTCTAGCATTTTACGTTTTTCTACTAGCGACATATTTCGAGCTTTAAAACAGTTGGTAGTCTTATGGCCGCCATTGCAAAAAATACAACCATTACGTTGTTCCTTTGTTGAGGTCGTTAACAAACCAGCCGCAGTAGGTAAATCTTCCGCAATAGAATTCACAGGCTTGAAACCGCGTTCTTTCTTCCTAGTATTCCTGTTAGCTGTAACTCCAAAACCAGATTTAGCTAAAGTTACCTTTTGTTCATTTGCAACCTCAGCTGAAATAAACTGCATTAGTTGATCCAATCGATTCTTTGAAGAGTTTTCAACGTTTTCAGTATTAATACCAGTTTCTTCACATTTTACAATAGACTGAGCCTGTACAACTTGCATTACAGCACTATTTCTTTGCCACATACGTAAAACATCTTCGGGCAAACATGATTCTACTAATGGTAAAAGCATGGAAGCACATTTTTCAGTAGTAACATCAAGTGTGTCTAGTGCCCTTAAATGACACTCAAGTTTATCATAAAGAGAGGCCAAAGATATTGTATTTGATGAAAGAGTATTTTGTAAAACTAAACTCAACAATTCTCTGACATAGACTTCAACCAATAAGTCTTCTCTACCAAATCTAGACTTAAGAGCAGTTATAACTTTTGGATAGTTACCTTCAGTTGCAGGAAAACTTTCTACTAATTCTCTAGCCTTTGACCCAGCGACAGTAGCTTGTAAAAGATATTGGAACTTGTCACCTGCTCCGATGGTTTCATCTTCGTCTATTTTCTTGAACTGTGTCCAAAATTGAAGCCATTCTTTGATGTCCCCATTAAACTTCTTCAGTTCTAGCAGAGGTAGTTTGAAAGAACGTTTTTGATTGCAGCTGCTGTTGCTGCTTGCTTGTGCAACACTTCTGTCACTTCCAGCAGCCACTGACATTCTATCCTCTTCTAAATCCGACATAGCAGTTTTTATTCTGGAATAATTTAAAGCATACTGGTCTGCTACATCTTGTTCGTCCTCGAACTCCTTTTCAGTTGTGTTATCGTTGTCTAGTAACAGATTATTTATTTCAGAATCTAATTCTAAAATGTCACTGTACCTTTTCTCCAATAATTCGAATTGTGATTTAATCTCACGTATGTCCTTTTCATCTTCTTTCAGCAACGCCTTGATCTGGTTAGAAATCTTTGTGAACGAAGTCCTTGAGATTCCACGTGCTTTTCTTGCTCTATCCATTATACTTTAAGTCCTGTCACGGTCGCCAAATGTTGGATTTATGAGAAAGAGAAACACTTGCACACTTTATTTCATATATATTTAATTGAAAAGGACATTTATTATTGGGGAAAATCATATAAAAAACACAACTACAAACTGAACGAACTGATTCACACGGGAACAAAATGGCTACAGCTATGATTGACTACTAAAACACAAAAACATCTGACAATCAAAAATTGCTCGCTAACTCGGTCGGTAAAACTACTGTTCGTTACCGATAATTACACTTATACAGGGTGTTTGTCTACTACACACAATTTCTACAACAATAAGTTTAAAGACGATTTTTTAAAACAGTATTTGCTTGAATCCAGACTATGTTCTACTTGAAAAAAAAATTTGATAAATTTGTATAAATATTTATTATTATTATTAAACAATGATATTTGCCATTTTTCAAAACAATGTTTTAATATAAGGCTTGTTGTACCAGCCTATGGTATTGAATGTAAATTTCTCGACTTTCAAATCTTGTTATTTTTGCCCAACTTTTGATTTTATATTATCAGTTTATTACAAAACCCCTTGTAATGCATGCCTTAATAAGCTTGTTGAATAATGCTACATTTAATATACTTACAACATAAATGATTTTCCAAACTAAAGAAGACCTCCCGTCTTCCACAAGAGTTGATGCACTATTTCAATGCAAACATTGTAATATACCTTCCTAGAGAAGTTAAATGACGAAATTTTTGGCAATCGTTTGAGGGTAAAAATGGTGTTTGGAAATGTAGAAACATCAGAGGATACTTTAAAACATCAGTGGATTAGGTACTTTAAGAATGATGTAACTTTTAGACGAACCGCTTCTGAAAATATATGGTGTAATATTGGCACAAGAAAAAAATTAAAACAAGTTATGAATGCACAACAAAATTATGACATATATTTCAAACTTACAGAATTACAATCAATCAACTCAACATCAAAATCATAACCAAGGAATAAGACAATAATCTTGTATTACAATTTGTGTCATAGATGGCACTGTATGCAACATAATGCTTGATTTACACAATTCTATTTTTAATATGACAATTTCACTCATAAATATATAAACCAATCCAAATACAGGATTCTACCCAGTTAGCAAGTTTCATTTCGACAGACACCGTCACAAAAAAAATTCAACCCCTTAAGCCAATAAGATGTATTTTTACAAGTGAGTTTTAATAAGCGAAAAAAATTTCACGTTTTGGTAACATCATATATATTTTCAGTGTTATCAGTTTTTATTAAAAACGAGTTGATTCCGACAGGAATCTATTTAAAACGTTGAAAAAGCAAACTGAAACATAATACCTCTAAACACAAGAAAAATTACAAGATTTTTGATTATATAAATGATTACCTGATTTTCATTTTGGAAATAGTCATCCAAATGCCATTCGTGGTTAAATTTTATCCTGGAAAAATTTTCTGATTGCTTTACTCGAGCCTGTTGCGAATTTATTACGTGACATTGATCAAAAATCACTCGTTTAACAACTCGTGATTTTTTTGCCAATGCCACTCAATAAATTGCTAGGCAACCTACTCTCATAACAATCTGATAAAAATTTACCATTTATGATATTAGGTGCTTTCCATTAACACTACTTATGAGTCAATTCACGTTAACTCCAAGTTTTAATGGAACGGGAGTAAATGTCCGCAGTAGTGCCCTCTTTCGACGTTTATGTATACTAAACAAGTGTCATTTGATTTCAACAAATTTAAAATATTTTAACTTCAACTTAAATCTGAATTTCTGATGTGATTCAGTGTTCGATAATGCGCTATATTTACTACTGATCACGGTGTAGTATCTATAGGTGAGAGCACGAGATGCGTTGACATGGCTAAGTAACTGGGAAACAAAATGGTGCTAACGCGGCCAGTTACCATTTGACAGAAAATGTTTTGCTACAAGATGCACAACAGGGTATGGATCAAATAAAGAGAAATATAGTATTTTTAAGGTGCCAAAATGTACAATTTTGCGGTAGCCAGCTACATTATAACCACATAAACAGGTACTAAGATAAATTTCTGTAATTATGCGTTATATATGAATAATTTAATATTTTAAATATTTTGTGTAAAAACTGGGTCGCAACAAAACCTGGCATCTAGCGGCACATTCTATGAACTAGCCCAGTTAGTTAGCCATTCTTCGTAAGGTACGTTCCACTGGCGACCACAACGCTCTCAAATGCGTTCCACTTGAATCCGCGGTCGTTCCTGAAAACGTCACGGGTGACGTCATTAACAACGACCGTACGGCGACCGCCACGCTCATCCCAACAGCATCTATTTTTCCGCAACATCAACGCGTCAATGGTAGCAGCAGCCATCTTGTTGTTCACCAACGACCACAAGCCGTTCCACTTGCGTTATCACCGTGGGATTAGTTATACTATTGGTATCGTACTCATTTCATTTATGTAATGGCCTTGTTAACTCAATGAATGCTTTAATGAAATTATTACCACACTAGTGCGGTAATGAAATTGATGACTCACAAATCCAAGAAAAGATAAATATCTATTATTTATAAATATTAACAACACAATTTGAACAATTATTTAAATTAACACCTTCGTTAACACTGGCCCTTTTCACTTGTGTGCTTGTGCAACTAGAATTGGTTACCGAGACGGTGGTATCAGTTTTTTCGAATGGAACTGCTCCATTCTTCCTCAAAATCTGGACTGCGATTTTCTTCTTATTCTTAGTAGAAGTCTGTATGTAGCCATCCGCCGTGCTTTTTTATATCGCGGAGAATTGCTCCTGCATTAGCCAACATTGTAGTGGAGATGCGCCGGAAACAATAACCAGTAAATTCCTTTGCATCAGGCAACCCCAAAATCTCTGCAATTCTTTTCGGCATACTTCCTATTGTATTTATCCCAGTAGGTTGATTCGTGCATCGACCATTTTCTGTATGCCAGAAAAAAAAGATCATTGGAGCAATTTTTAGGAAGAAGTTTCACGTAATTTCTAACAGTTTGAACGAAATTAATACCACCAATGTTTCCAACCGTTATAAAAAAATTCTCTATTTGTATTAGTTTTGGTATCCGGAATTACGACTTTAAAACATGATCCTTCATCTATGACATTGTTGATCCTCAGAAATGTTAGCTCCTCATCCACCTGCCAAACCAAAAATCAAAACTACCTGAATGTTATTATAGGTTACAACCAATAAAATATAATACTCACTGTGTATATCACTAACCTTCATACATAAATATTTCTCGTTCCCTGCTGTCTGCAAGAATCTAATAGTATCTTCTCTGTTTAGAACTCTAGACTTTTTAGGTTTATAACCTTTTGCTTTATTTTTCAACAAAGCTGTGAGATTGACATATTTTTTTATATCAATGCGCTTCTTGATCGTTATTTCCGTCTTCAGCATCGGGTAGCAACGTCAAAGGGATGAGGGCTTCTGGCTGTTACTTAGTTCTTTAAAATATTCTAGTAAAGTTTTATTCGCTGGTGATATTCTGTATGTTTTTCATATTGCACCACTGCTCATATTTTTTAAGACCAATTCATATTTGGCTCCAGATTTTGCTGGGACAAGGTTGGATATTACGTTATTTGCTTCGTCAATATTTGCGGGCATATCGGACGTTTTTTCTTCAGAAGAACTGCCTGGCAAACTCATTCTCGAAGAAAATCACATCAAAACAATTTGACATCAGAAAAATTTATTTAGAATAACAGTTTGTTATTAGGTAACTAAGACACGATCATACACTACAAACGCTTTTCTGTGATTTTCAAACAAAATAGATCCTACTGTCACCTTGATTAATTTATTATTTTATTAAAGTGAAGCTATTTTAAATCATTTTGACGGTGATATATAAAACTTTGTACGATATTCGTGGGATATTACATTATTAACGCACTATGTGTTTAATCCAACTCGCCCTGCGGGCTCGTAGGGCAATTCACAATACGTGCGTTAATAATGTGTCTATACCCCACTTATATCGTAAATAACTATAAAATAATTTAGCTTATTAAAATGTAGGAAACCTAACGTAACATATGTTTTACTCTTCTGTTTTACAAAATTTTAGATATAATAGAATTTACAAAGAAGTAAAAAATATATAAATTTATTTACCTTCATTTTGAGTTCCATATTTTTATAAAAATTAAAATAATGGCAACCAATTCAACTCCTCAAACGTCTGCCCTCTTTCGGATATTGAGATATTGTTTTCAATAGCGCAAACTCTCCTTGACTCTTCAGATTTGCAGAGTCGGTAGAAGTTGATTTGCGTCGCCGACTCACAGCGACACAAAACGAATGGAAAGCACATGCGTACGTCGACTCACGTCGACTTGTGTCGCTAAATGGAAAGCACCCATTACATTATATATGATAAATTACAAAGAAATTTTTTTGGTTGTAACAATATACCTATTTAATTGGTATATTTGTGTAACACGAAAAGCAGGCCATAGGCATTTAACATGAGAATTGAGAATAATTAATAATTAATAGATGCAACCTGTATTATAGAATGGGAGCGTTTGGGCAAAGCTTATCGTAGATGGCAGCAACGGACTAGCGACCTACGCCCGGGAATATTTGAATTGGTATCATCAAAGTTGTAACTTTATAACATGTGAACTATTCAATATATATTGTATATTTAGTTCATAAATAATATTAATTTGAATAAATATATTATTGTTGAATATTATCTTTTCACTTTAATTAATTTGTAATAGTTCATTTTGCATCTTCGTTCGTTTATGTTTATCACAACAAAACTTGTGATGTTATTTAAATTTTGTGAGAATGTCGGATAAAGATAATTATAATTTGTGGAAATTAGAAACGCTGAAAACTGCATGAAGATGCCGTGGTGCGAGTGTAAGAGGAAGAAAAAGTCATTTAATTAACAGCCAGGTCATTTTGTTTTGACTATGTAAGGTGAAATTTAATTGATTTTTTACCTCTCGCTAAGAGAGGTATTGTATTCATGCTAAAAATCGCATATCTAGATTTTAATGAATAAGCACGTTTTAAGGTCCCTAGTATCCGATTACAACATTTTTACGATGATGTCCGTATGTGTGTGTGTGTGTGTGTGTGTGTGTGTGTGTGTGTGTGTGTGTGTGTGTGTGTGTGTGTGTGTGTGTGTGTGTGTGTGTGTGTGTGTGTGTGTGTGTGTGTGTGTGGGTGTGGGTGTGGGTGTGGGTGTGGGTGTGGGTGTGGGTGTGGGTGTGGGTGTGGGTGCGTGCGCGTGCGCTTGTGAGTGAGTGAGTGAGTGAGTGAGTGAGTGAGTGAGTGAGTGTGTGTGTGTGTGTGTGTGTGTGTGTGTGTGTGTGTGTGTGTGTGTGTGTGTGTGTGTGTGTGTGTGTGTGTGTGTGTGTGTGTGTGTGTGTGTGTGTGTGTGTGTGTGTGTGTGTGTGTGTGTGTGTGTGTGTGTGTGTGTGTGTGTGTGTGTGTGTGTGTGTGTGTGTGTGTGTGTGTGTGTGCGTGCGTGCGTGCGTGCGTGCGTGCGTGCGTGCGTGCGTGCGTGCGTGCGTGCGTGCGTGCGTGCGTGCGTGCGTGCGTGCGTGCGTGCGTGCGTGCGTGCGTGCGTGCGTGCGTGCGTGCGTGCGTGCGTGCGTGCGTGCGTGCGTGCGTGCGTGCGTGCGTGCGTGTGTGCGTGTGTGCGTGTGTGCGTGTGTGCGTGTGTGTGTGTGTGTGTGTGTGTGTGTGTGTGTGTGTGGGTGTGGGTGTGGGTGTGGGTGTGGGTGTGGGTGTGGGTGTGGGTGTGGGTGTGGGTGTGGGTGTGGGTGTGGGTGTGGGTGTGGGTGTGGGTGTGGGTGTGGGTGTGGGTGCGTGCGCGTGCGCGTGCGCTTGTGAGTGAGTGAGTGAGTGAGTGAGTGAGTGAGTGAGTGTGTGTGTGTGTGTGTGTGTGTGTGTATGTGTGTGGATGTTGGATTCACTATATCTCAAATACTATGAGACTTAAGACATTTTTAACTACCGATTCCTCAATCTAACAATAATGGGAAGAGTCCAGTCAGTTTTGGTAACAATTGGACAACCGGAAGTAGTAGTTACAAGAAAAAAATCGTCTAAATATTATTTATCGAAAATTTATGTAAATACTTATATTAAAGAACGTTAAATTCTTTATTTGATAAATATAAATTCATTATTATATCTTCTATAGATTTAAAGATAAAGAAAGGCATATAAAATAATTTGATGTAAAAAATCTCAGATCAAACTACTACAAGGCAAGAAATTCAAATGTTTGTAATTGACACATAAATGTCACTGTCAAAAATATTTGTATGCTTCTGTCAAAAATATTTGTATATTATTATGAAGATTATGAAAATAAAAAAAAGTCAACAACGCAAAAGAATATACGTAAAAAAGAATATAAAAGGAATTTGCGAAAAAATGACGAATATAAAGAAAAAGAAAAGGAAAGTAGAAAAAGAAAATTTCAGGATATTGAATATAAAGAAAATGTAAGTATTGTACATAATTTATTTTAAAATATCCCATAGATTTTGCAAATATATGTGAGAATTATTTTGTAGTGAGACATGAATGTATGTATTTGTAGTTAAAAATATTTTTCGTTTTATGCGTACAACCAGGTAAAATATCTGGCGAGAGGTTATGTGTTGGCCACATCAGATTTTTTGTTTTGTACTTCGGGGAAAATATTATTGGCACTGCACCTCTTCTCAAAATTCTCCTTGTATTCATGAAAATTTGATTTACAAATAATTAACATAAACAAGTTTTAGATATTTATAAGCCTCACGAAAGTCTTACCAGTATTATAACTTTCTGTGAGGAAATCTGTTTTCTCAAAATGCTGAGAGCAAACAAATGTCGAGTTTGGAGCATATTTTTTTAATTTTAATTCGTATAACCATAACTTTCTTTCTATTCTATCTTTTGCATGCAAGTTTGTTTTACTTTTACAAACACAACAGAACGCATTTTTATTTATGGACCTAACCCCGTTAGCGCGAACTATCAATTTTCTTAACAAATTCTGCAAATGTAGTTACACTTTATGCTAGCGCGCTATACTACGTGTACGTATTTCACTACACACTTCCAGAAAATATGCTAGTCCAGTGCTGCCATTAATTCGCACAATGTGCACCAAACACTCCCATTATAGATGACTCTTCTATAAAACTTGATTTACATATTCACACAGACAATAAATCACGAACAAGTTTAGCCGTAGGTTTTTGTGAACTTTATACAATTAGGTAAAAATTGTGTAAAACCAGCTTTAATCTACAGTGCCATCTTTGATACAAATTGTAATATTAACATACCATAACCTCTACAAATATTGATGATTAATACATTGGATACACTGAACTCTATATAACATGGAGCAAGTGCTACACAGCAGCGAAGCACTACGCGTTGTGTGGAACGCTGTACACGTCACGAGAGAGAGCACATATTTCTTAGCATAGGAACTCGGTTTTTGCTCCGAGTGCGACTCCCATGGTTTAATTATTGAGGGATGAGCTTCCAGCCAAGACTGTAACTGTAACAGCAAAAGCCAGGAAAGCTGACAGTCACATTTTTACCACCTGCCCACAGGTTACCAGGCTAGATCTTATCTAGCGAACCAACAGCCTTCACCACGGCAAATTCAAGAGGACGAAGGACGAGCCAAATCCGACACCGACAACGTAAGATCATCAAGTCCGCAAGTCTTTCCGAGCCGGTCTTCACGGCCCGATCTTCCATCGAGGTGTGCACCTCTCCATCATCCGGAGCAAGGAAGAACAGGAGAACCTTTGTCATTTGTGGCGCCATCTAACCGCCCGGGCCCCAACTATCCGCATATAAATTAACCAATGAACAAGCAGTTAATCGTCTTGGCAACATATTGACATCGCAAACAAACAGCAATAAGAAATTTTTCTAAAGTTTTTACTGCGATTTTCCTCGCGTCTTATTAAAGTACCTTCTGAATAAAGAACGATTTGTTGCATTTTGTGACTTTTCTTCAAGGTAAACAATAAGTTACTTCATCAGATAATGATATTATTTAACAATTACTAAATTTTTGTTGTAGATGGAATTGATGATGAATTGGATGATCAACAACAATATAATCTTAAAAAGGTAATATTATTCAGTTTATAATTTAGAGAAACAAAATTATCTGAACTTTTATTATGAAACAGAAAATGCAGTTAACGGATTTATCATGATTGAAGAAAGTATAACACATATTTCTGGACTCTTCTTAGAAACACCATGAAACAAATCAGAGGAGAAATAAAGATCATGGTATACTTAGTTTTAATTCTGTTGACAGACTGTACCTTAAATCTTGCTACTTAAGCGGATCATAAAAAATTGCCATTAAATTAGTTATTCATTTAATATAAATAAATTTGATTATAATGTCCCATTTTTAACAAACTCAACTTCAGTATTATGTATAAATGACCTTATTAACTTTATAACTATTTTAGAATACCGTGAAATTAATTATGCTGTTGATTATGTATTATAGGTTAGCAAATGTATGTATTATATGTCTATTTTTTTGTACTTCAGGTTTTTGATGAAATATAATAATATTATATCAATATTTTGTGTTTATTTTAAGTTTATTTGTAAAAAAATGAAATTTTAATTAAAAAAAATTGGAAAACTGTCATGAGAGGCATCTTGCGACCCGGTCCCCAACTAACCGATATGCCGCCTTGGTGGTTCTATTGTTTTAACATTGAGTGCACACTCCTGATCCTCTTTGATCCGGAGGCCGACCTAGATTTCTCCAGACTGCTCGGCGGCTGCCTTTGAGGGCACTAACTCAGCAGAAAAAGCAACCAGGCCAGGAGGCCTACAAACTGAAGAGAATTTCTCCTTCGAGATCCTGTCTCCGGGCCATCGACAGAAGCCGTCTACATCTACTGGACCCTCGGCTGCAGCCTCTGCTTTTCCAACGAACTGAGCAGTGTTACCAACCGTTCGATTATAGTCGTATTCATACGATTTTTTTACTCTAAATACGATGTACGATTTAACTATCATAATCGTATGCCAAAATACGATTATATTCAGTAATGATTAATAATTCAAATTTCCCGCCATCTCGTCGTAACAAATTTCATTTGCCCACCAGTCAGAAAACATCTGTGAACAGCCAAGTGGCAGTCAAAATTTGAAATAGACCTTTTCCATTTAACAGCCATCTATTTCTATCGCTGCAAGTAATAAGTAAAATGGCGCCAACAACTGCCATTTGGGCTGTTGAGCGAAACGTCAAAAATATTGCAGTCACTAAAATACCTGTATTCTCGGTGAAAAATCCCATCGTTAGACATTTTAGATTCAATAAAACTTCTTTCGTAAAGTTATTTAAAGTTACCTGAGAATTTTGTCACATTTTACATGTAATTTTTTTTTAAACAAACGCCATGAATCTCATAACGATCCATGATTATCGCCATTTATTCTTACTATGCTCAGATCCCCATTGCGCATATATCTTCTATCTCTTCATATTGAAAAGGTCCATTTGTGACTTTCATGTACCTGCGCGTACCTTTATAACCAGGGTATGGCCATGGGACAAGATTGCCGCCATTGTCATAAGTGTGATATACGGCCTAATGCACTAAGATAGTTGTTAACATAGTCGTTAGGTAACAACTGAGAGTTAACAACGATTTTTAGCAACTCTTGTAACAACTGTCATTCAATTGGTATTCAGTAAATACATAATTAACGACATTGTTAAAAACGGTCGTTCTGAACAATCGTTGTAAAATATAGCAGTGAAGTTATTAACAAGTGAGTTAAAAGGCATGTCGATTCTCAATATTTGTACATATTTCTACTCTATTCACAACCTAAAGTGACAGATTTTGATTCGTTTGACGTTTGAGTTTTTAATAATGAGTGATAAGAAAATTTGGGGTGCAAGATGTTCCACGGAACAATATTCTCTAATCGTAGATTTCATGATCATTTTGGAATAATTAAATAAAGCTACTTTTGCATTTCAGTTCTGATAACTGCTAGTTGGTAATTTTACAAATGGTTGATTGACTTGAAAAATTGAAATTTTGCCCTGTAATCACTTCATAACTAACTTGATGTAATAGTGAATTCGGATTTTGAACTTAGCAACTGACATTGAAATTAACAACTGAAAATGGTTGTTAATTTTAACAATTTTGCTTAGAGAATTAGGCCGATTATATTATAAAAGAATATGAAATTATCACACTGTGAATTTATAAAGGTAATAAAAATTAATTAATTTAAGAGATACACAATTATTATTAAGACATACATTTAGAGGTTATGTAGAATATATGATATGGGTTGTTATTATCACATCTAATTTAATATCTGTAGTTCTGGTTTGAATTATAATTGTATATTCTAAACTTACCTTTTAAAAATTTAAATGATTTCGCTTAATATTGGTAATTTATAGTGGTTTTCAATATGTCACTAATCGTGGGGGGTATCTTAACAAACTACACAAGTAAATAAAATAAAAATATTACTTACACTTTAAATACATATTAAAATGATAATTAAATGTGTTTTTCATTAATATAAAACAATAGCCACGAAAATACATAATAATTTGCGCAAGAACACATATAACAGATGGGCCGGTAATGGCGGACGAAACGTGAGCCACGCCATGGCCATACCCTGGTTATAAAGGTACCCTAGTTGCAAATGGAAGTGAACGCCATTCTTCAAAATAAACCGGTTAAATGTTAAATTATACTTTATTATGGACCTTTTCAATTTAACGACTATCTCTTTCTATCGCTGCAAATAGTAAGAAAATGACGCGAACAACTGCCAGTTGAGCTGTCAAACGAAACGTCAAAAATATTGCAGTCATTAAAATACCTGTATTCTCAGTGAAAATTTGCATCGTTAGACATTTTAACTTTAATAAAAGCTTTTGTAATTTATTTCGATAAGATTTTTTAAAGTTATCTGACATATTCTCACATTTTACGTTTGAATTTTTTTAGAAACAAACGCCATAGATCTCAGTTGTTCTTACTATGCGCAGATTCCCATAGCGCATATCTTCTATCTCTTTAAATTGAAAAGGTCCATTAAAATCAAAAGTTCTGAAAAAATATTGTTTTTCTTTATTAAATCTTATATATAATATAAAGAATACGATTTTTTGGCAGCATTTTTGTTCCTATTAGTAATATTACTATTTTTATTCTAAAGTTGAAAAATGTACGATTTTTTTCAGCTAAATATGATTTTTGTTCCTATTGGTACGATGTTGAAAGTTTATGTAGTTGGTAACACTGGAGCTGATTCCAATCCCTACATCCTTCGAGTCGTATCACTTACGATGAAACAGTACTACACCATTGACCGAAACCGGGGTCATCCTGCGGACCCACGGTCCACGGTTGCAGCTGGTTCGAGCCGCCTACAAAGAACTGCCAGAACTCCGACTTCTTCGAGAATATGCTTTTGATCTTTTATTTAATTAATTATTGTTTGTTTATTTTGTATTAATAAATCAAGTAGAAACTACACCAAATATTGTCCTTCTCTGATCGAAATAAAAATAGTTGGGGAATTTGGAGTCTCACCCCAACATCCTTAATGAAATAATTAATATTTTTGGTACACCCAGGCGATTAATATGCGATCGCGGGTCAGCATTTAGTAGTAAAAGTCTAAAAGTTTCGAGTCGTTTTGTTTAAAGTTAGGAATACAAAGAGTTATGAATGCCACAGCTACACCAAGAGCCAATGGGCAGATGGAACGCGTTAATAAAATAATAACAGCGTCCATAGCATCATGAAATTTGTATGACACGCGGTGGAACGAAACATTAAATGCATTTGTATGGGGAATTAACAATACAATTCATAAATCTACAAATTGAACCCCTTTCAAGCTCATGTTTGGGTACGAACCAAGAGGTATTGTTGATAACGATAATACAAGACTAGATGTGCAAACGGTACGAAGTAAAGCGAAGCATTCCTCGCCGTACAATCCTACAGCGTTCAAATGCTATGCCGTTCAAATCTTACGCCGCCCAAATCCCAGCTCGTACAAAGTTACCGCCACCACTTTTCCCATAGCTTACAAACAGGCAATTCCCATGTCGTACAAAAGATGGTAAAACGGCACGGGACGAACAAATAAACAAGGGTTTCAAACCAGATATTTCATAGGCATCTTGCGTTTTAAGTTTATCTACTGTGCCACATATGGATCTATTGGGCGCATGCTTTTTCATATTATATTTATTTACTTTATTTTTCAATGAATAAATATATTGTGAAGACGTCTGATAATATGAAATAATAGAATTTACAATTAATTTAGTGAATATATTCAACTGAATAATAATAAATTAGTGATATTTGAATTAATTTATTGGCGCATACAGGAGCATACTTCAATAATATATTATAAATTAACATATTTAATTTAAAATATACATTATAACAATATATGTACAGAATATAACATTTTGCAAAAAAAAAATATTCAGAATTTTATCTTGTGTTAAAAATTGTTTATATATAATAAATTGAAGAAGAAAAGTAGTACCTTGACGGGATTTGTAACCTAATATAATTAAATGTATTTTGAATTTTAATAATCGGTACATATTTTATTTATTTGTAGTTTACTAAAATGGACAAAATAACGGAAGTAATGGTTTAGATCCTTCGACAAAAATATAAGAGTTGTAGATAATTAAATTCTACACATACATTACTGATCATCAGATTTCATTTTGCATGTTTTGTAACATTGTAAAATCTAATTCGAAGTTTAATAAATATTGCTCATTTGTAGTAATAGCCATTAAATGGAAACAAAATTACAAATAAATGCATGTAACGTATGAATAATGCTATTTCATTATTTGTAGAATTCTTCGTGATAAAAACGTTGTTTATAAATTGAAACACAATAAATAGTAATTTAGTAATCACGATTTCTTATAACACAATTAGGAAACAGTACTCGTAGTAATGAAGCTAATAAACTAATTTTTATCATAGTTCGATTAATTATGTATTTTGTTTTTTTACCATGGCTATCACTACAAATGATAATGAACAATATTTAATAGATAAAAAAATAAATTATTCAGCTTGCAAATCGTGCAAAATAAATATGGTTCTAGTGATTGCGAAAATATACGTAAATAAATGAGTATTACTGAAAGAGTTTTGTAAGAAGGTTTAACAGGTACGTAGGAAGTCAAACGAGATTCGCTGCAGACTCTTTATTGACTAGAGCAGTGAAAATTTTGGATTTGACAACGTCGCTTACCAATGTTCATGTGTACTTAAAGAAATATTAGAAAAAATATAAAAGAAATATTTGATTCTAATGTATTTCCACGTAATCTACATTTCATATTATGATATAATTATTACAATTACATATTATATAAGTCTTTCACTAGTTTTTGCTGTCATAATAAAATAATTCAGGTAATTTGATATAGATGGCTACATTAATATTGAATTAAGCGTTTTTAAAATGATTTTCCCAATTTTTTAATAAGAAGTAGGCAAATCTTACTTGGAAAAAGTAAGATTTGGCTATTTATTTATTTATATTGCTAAATACAAATTATCGGAATTTATAATAACCAAATAGAAAGAATGTATGATTGTATACATTTGATTATTTCTGAAAGAAATGGAAAATTTTTCGACATTATAAACATGTTTAATTTTTGTGTTTGTATTTATTATAAAATTATTAAATATTTAAATAAATAAGTTGTTTATTCATCTTGTACTTGCTTTCTACAGGATGCTGATCAGCACAGCGGAACATAGGGCTTTAACATATAATAATAAATAAAATTTGTAGTCGGCACATGGTGGAACATAACGAATAATTTAATAAGGTAAAATCATACCTTTATAATTTCCTGCTTCCCTAATTATTTAAGTAAACAAGCTTTAAATAAAAGTTGTACATTATAAAAGTCTGCACCTCTTTATTAAGCAAAATTAATTAGGTATGAAAATGTCGAAAACCATCTCAACAATAGCGATTACCATGGAATTTAACAAAAAAATATATGACGTTTTGTTTGTGAAGGTTAATATATTTTCAACGGATATTGTTTGTAATTTCTGTCGAAGTGGACAATCATTTAATACTTTAAATGCATAATTATTTACTTCAAGATAATTATAAATAAAAATAAAGTAATCTAACTTGACAAATAAACCGTTACACTTTGTTATTTATTTTTGTTAAATTCATAGCTATCGCTATTTTTTATACGATTATCGACATTTTCGTATTGATTTTCTGCCGTTACAAAATTAAATATTAATTATGCTTGTTGACTCAGATTCAAAATTTTATACTCTACAACATTTAGTTGAAACTTTTAATCGAAAATAATTATGAAAGAGGGAAATTACGGAAATATGATTTTGCAAGTTAAAGTCCTGTGTTCGGCTGTGTCGGTCACCAATCTGTATATTAAATATGAAAATAAATAAATTAATTATTCTTCTTATACTTGTAATTACCGCATAACCCCCTCCCTCTACACTCGCCTTTAAAAACATTCATATAATTATGATTATTTCATTTTTACAAATTTGACCAATCAGAATGTCTCATTTTCCAATGTTCATCAAGATCAAGATCATCTGTATCATGAGTGAATTAATAAATTAGCATACATTTATCTTTCTCATTTACAAAGACTACAAGCGTGTGCGATAGGGATGGATATAACATGTTTGTCTTCCAAAAATTTATATTGTTTCGACTAAGTTAAGACATTCAATTTTAAATCGATGCTCGTTGACAATACTTTCGCTGTAACGCAAGTTTATTACTTTCATTCATAGTCGTTATTATCTGTCAGTGTCACTGACACTGACACTTATGTCATTATATTATTTTTCACATATTTGGTTTTACATTTGTTAACAAACTTACCAGTTAACTTGGTTTTTCAATTTTTAATGCTTTTATTGTAACATATATTTATAATAATAAAATAACAGTAGTATCTTATGTACCCTCATAAAAACTAAGTAAACGACACTACTGAATTTAACAGAATGGTGGAGGTTCTAAAATCTTAATTCAAACAATCCGTAGATGAGCTTGATCGGACATCTTTAAAACATTTTACTGTATGCAAAGGTATTAAATATTAAATCATTGATTTTAAGAATTAAATTCACTATCGAATAAGTAAATAAAAATATAAGGTCCGTTTTTACGATTTGATCCCTACGTCATCAATTGTAAGCATATGGTTCAAGTCGCCAGGGAGGGGAGGAAATTGATGACTTCATGTTGTCGGATGAAATCGTGTGATTTCTGAAGTATTCATACATATTAAAACCGATAATCGTCAGTATTATAAGTTATATTGTGGCGTTATTTATCAAAATTCGAAGTATAAGTAGTTATTTAGCAAAAATAAACGAATTGAATAAATACGATATAAGTATAATTGATGAAATGTACTTTTTTTATTGTCCAAAAGCAATATGTTGCAATAATTATTGTTGACAATCTTAGAAAGGCTGTCTTTGCAATAGGGTACTTGCGACGAAAGAGTTGGCTCCTAGCGGCGTAAAACATAACCATTGGTGATCGCACGAAAAGCCCATGTCGAAATAGTATTATTTGAGAATTTTTAGTAAGAAATTCAAAATCCATATAATTTATATGTTGCTGTTTACAAACGAAGATGGTATCTATGTGTAGTGCGTCTTAATATAGAAGTTATGCAGCAAATAAAAGTTTACATTACATTTACAACGAATACCATGCATATTGTACATTAAATTTTAGATTTACAAGTGGACGCGCCTATTTCACCGTCATATGCACGCCCTCCAACTCCACCAGTCGTACGCCCTCTAACTCCACCGGTAGTACGCTCTCTAACTCCACCAGCAGCACATCCGCCAATTACACCAGCAGCACGTCCGCCAACTTCACCAGAGCACGCAAGCCAAATCCACCAGCAGCATGCCCTCGAACTCCACGAGCAACGCGTCCGCCAACTCCACCAGCAGTACGTCCGCCAACTGCACCAGCAGTACGTCCGTCAATTCCACCAGCAGCACGTCCCCGAACTCCGCTAGCAGCAAGTCTGCCAACTCCACCAGCAGCACGTCCGCCGACTCCACCAGCAGCACGTCCGCCAACCCCACCAGCAGCAGCACGCACACAAACTCCTCCGCCAGCAAGAGAAACACTGCGCACACCATCCTTATCACCACAGCGACATCACCTGCGCGTACTACCAGAATAGTATACAGTCTGCCGCCGTGTTTTTTTACATCAAACAAATACAGGATAATATTTATTATTAGATTGCCAGCACCTAGTTTTATGTAATGACTATGTGGAACATTATCGTGTAAGAAAAAACGACGATGATCGTACTCTCCAATCGTTGTCCATTGTGCCGAACCCCAATATTAAATGAGCCAGTAAGAGTTTTTATACCTTCTTAAAAACCCTTAAATTTTATTTTATAAATTGGTATTTAACATGACCTATGCTGGTATACGTTTCGACTCTGTCGTGCTCTGATAATGCTGACATCTGTTTCTCGACTTTACTGGCACATGCTTTTAGACTAATTTGATGCTAGTGTCTTCCTCACGACTCTATGTTATATGCTGGAATGTGTCTTTCGATTCTATTTAATATGCTGGCATCTACCTCTCGATTTTATTTAATACGCTGGCATCTGCCTCTTGATTCTATTTCATACTCTGGCCCCTGCATCTCAACATTATATAAATGGTGGCATCTGCCACTCGATTCCGATGGTGGCCCCTGTTGTATGTACACTTTACACAAGCATCCCATAATACTAGACTATTATTACATTTCTGGGAAATTAATGAAGCTTAAAAAATTACACTGGAAGATAGAAAATAGCAGTTAAATATAAACTGTGAAGGAATTCAATCAGTGAATTACCATAAGGCCTTAAAAATAAAGACGTATTTGCTCAAATCCTTTTTAATTTACCTTTAAAATGAGTAAGAAGAAAATCCCGGCTAAAATAAAATGGTACTGTAATAAATATAACTGCAATAACAGTATATACAGACGAACAGTTTCAAGACAACAACGGAAATATATCAAAAAATCGTTTACGATTGAATAATTTATAAAATTGCTAAGCTTAAAAGTGAACAAACAAATTCAAAGGCAATGTGTACTAATCTATTTCATGGCATTAACGAAACTAACAAAATTAGGAAAAGAATAGTCAGAGTAAATAAAACATACTGATCACTGAATATTGGTTCAGAAAGTAGTACTCAGAAAACAGAACCATAATCTTTTTGCGAAACGTAAACGAAAATTATGTAAGTTTTCTTAAAAATACATAAACGAAAAAAATATCAATCACGAAACAAAATATAAAATAAAAATGAAAATGTCTTCGTTAATATAACATTAAAGATTGAAAGGTATTCGTAATGGTGTTACCGTGAGTTATTAAAATTTAAATAATGAAGGATTTGTGAAAAATTGATGGGTTTTATTAAGATTTGAACATAGGACCCTTCGTTAAAGTTAAATATATTTTAAACCAAAAATTAAACAAAATATGTATACAAATATGTTTCGTAACGTTACCTCGTAGGTTACTAGATAATGGTGAAAAACTGATTTTGGTTATTTTTTCATTTTCATATAACTCCTAAACTATCAGTTATCGAGAAAAATGTTTCAAATGAAAATGTTACAATATTACATTGTCTATTCAGTGACGTACAAAAATATTTTTTCCATTGGTAAATTTTCAAGATATAGCACAGACTACAATTTTTTAAAATGTAATGAATATTTGATTTTTATCCTATAAAAATTTTAATTGTTTTCTCTTTTCAAAGATGTGAATGTTATTGGGTTTGTATTTGTTTTCCCCCTCGAAATAATATTTGTTTCTTATTTTATATTAAATTTACTGTTATTTTCGAAATATTGCTAAGATTTCTATTTAGAAATACTACTTTTATTTAATTAAATTATTTCATTAAAAAAATTACACAGAAAATCAATTAAATTAATTTTTTTGATATAAAATGTTTTTCATCAGGTCGCCATTGACATGTGTAGTTTGTAAGTATGAGTTTAGAATGAAAATATATAGTAAGAAATTCATAAAATGACATATCAATCAAATAAAGTATAATTAATAAAAACGATAGTTTTTTTTGGGAAATATTAATAAAGTTCAGGAAAAATAACGTAAAAAAATAAATTTTGAGAATAAAACAAATACGAAACACAATAACTATTACATCTTTGAAAAGAGAAAAAAATTAATATATTTATAGGATGAAAACCAAATATGCATTCCATTTAAAAATTGTAATTATTGCTATATCTTGAAAATTTGCCAATAAAATAAATATTTTTGTACTCCACTGGATAGACAATGTAATATTGTAACATTTTCAGGCCTAGCAACTTTTAATTTTACCGTGTGGTGCTCAAAAAAAAAATAAGAGATACAAAAAATGTTTATTTAAATTTAATGCCTTATATTATTGCTCATACGCAACATCGGTCCTAAAATTATATTAATATATTATAATAATTTTACATGGCAAAGTGAAGACACGAACTGATGCCCGGGACATGCACTAATTTATAAATGGTTCTAAATCGAGTGATGCTACTTTAAGGTAGCATCTATACACGCGTAAAGAATTTTTCTTGTGCATAGATGCTACTTTGAGGTAGCATCTATGCACGCGCAAAGAATTTTTCTGGAGCATAGATACTACGTTAAGGTAGCATCTATGCACGCGAAAATAATTTTTCTGGTGCATAGATGCTACTTTAAGGTAGCATCTATACATGCGTAAAGAATTTTTCTTGTGCATAGATGCTACTTTAAGGTAGCATCTATACACGCGACAAGATTTTTTTTGTGCATAGATGCTGCTTTAAAGTAGTAAACATTATTTTTCTTTTACCTGTCATATTTGTGTGCGAAATATTATTAAAGAATTTAATCTTTTTACCTTCCGACACCTTTAGGTAAGGAAGGTATTGTCTTTGGTCCAAAAATTCGATAGTGAGTTTTTGATGAATAAGCACGTTTTAGGGTCCCTAGAATACGATTTTACTATTTTTACGATGATGTCTGTATGTGTGTATGTAAGTGTGTATGTATGTGTGTATGTGTATGTGTGTAACAAAATTTTCGTCTACTATAACTCTAATACTACAATTCCAAAAATTATATTTTTTTCGTATTCCTCTTCGTTGCATCCATATGAAGAGCTGATTAGATTTTGGTTACAATTGGTCAACCGGAAGTACCCTCATTTGAAGATTTTAACAGTTTTTCTTGAAAAAACGATGTTAAATGTCATTTTTTCACATTTAATGTTATTATAAATATTAAAGAACATTGAATTCTCTATACGATTTGAATGCATTTTATACTTCATGAGTTATAAAATTATAATGAAATTAAATTTCATAAATTAGCTAGCTATGCTAGAAACAGCTACTATATTAAGGCCGGGATGTATCAATCCCAAAGTATCTACGGTTTTGCAAGAGTAAGGGGTGAGGTAAGAGGTAGGCGGAGCCGTAATGTTTCCCTCACCGTCTGAATTTCTATGAATTAGGGAGAATGTTTTGAACTTTGAACAGAGTTCGCTAGGGATATGATCGCACAGGTGGCAAGCGAAAATAAAATATTTTGATATTATAAATACAACCACATGTTATTTAGTTACGAGCAGGTATTATTCTTTTGATTGTAATATCAGTAAATTTTGAAATACGGTAGATACCTAGTTGTGTTTAAAAATTATTTGTTTCAAATGATCTAGTGTAAAGTTATACTAAAACTTCTTTTAAATATAGTACACATGAATTATTTTTGCATATTTAAAATATATTTTTTATACTTTATTACGTTCATCAATTAAATTATAATATAATTCTAACCTGTATGATGTTTTTTGTTTGACGATCACATTTTCAGAACTATAAGAGTTATAGAGGAGAATAAATTTATTTATTATATGGAAAAACAATAACATAACAAGCTCAAATTATATACAGGTAACAATATTTATATTCAATAAATATAACTATCATTGTTTTGTTTGTTATAAACTAAAATTCAAAATCAGTGAAACAAAAACTTAATACAGAGTTTATTTCTTTCTTAGATCTCCAATTGATTTACCTTTAGAATGTTGAGGATCAATTATTTCTGGTAGTAGACATTTCATGTAGAATTCTACCAACTGATTTTCCATGTTGTTTTTCCAAAATAATCATCTTTCAAAATTTTTTCTACTTCCATTCCTTGTGGTGTCCAAACTACAAACATACAAAAACTTCTCTTCGTTATATGTAGTTGACCTTGTATTTGAAAGTAGTAATCATGTATTTTCTTTAATTTCAATTTATTATTATCAATTTCTGCAAACGTAATTTTCTTTTGTTTAATTGCTTCTAATAGTGTAAATGAAGCACTTGTTGCTGGACATTTTATTTCCAAAAGACCATCGCTTTCTATAAGACCGTCTGGTGACGCAGTCGTATGTTTTCGAATAATCAGAAATAGCAATTGGTTCATGATCAAGACCCCATTTTGTTGCAAAATTTCCTTGGAAGTTATTGTATAATATATATTTAACGGTATTTGCGCAGTGGGTTGTTACTCTCATTTTACATATATTGCTAAATACAGATGCTGTTAATCGTTTACTTCTTTCTTCTTTCCATAACGAATTGAAACTTTGTCCAATTGTAGATTTTTGTGGTGTTTCTATTTCTGGAGGCGTTAATTTCAGATTTTCTAAAAATAATTTGGATTGTATTTCCAATTCATTCTCTGACAATGAAGCGGGTTCCGAAATGGCACCATATTCATCATCAGCATGAGCTATCTTTATTTTCTTTTTCTTAAATTTTTCACGATTAATTAAGCATTGTTTTCTTTTCCACTGATGCCTTTTCTCCTTTTTATTGATATATATTTTGGAGAATTTTCCTGGACTGGATTTCGTAATTGCAGTAACAGATGCAGCCTGACATCGCAGTTCATATGAACCTCTAACTGAAAAATTTATTCTTTTGCCACCAACATATTTGGCTACAATCGAATTATAGCGCTCAGCTGCATTGTTGTCCATATTCAGGATCAAACTCTCAGCATTTCTTGCTAGTCTGCCTAAATTTATGTAAATATCCTGATAGAGACCACTTTCCTTTAAGACAGGCACCCAACTGAATTCATTAGGTTTACTTCCATTGCAGAAGTATGTATCACATTCATGATGATCGCCAAATACATGATTGATACTGTTTAAAATATCCTTTTTTAATGCCTGCACCTTTGCCTGATGGCTAACATTTTCGGCTATTCTGTATTCCACAGCGAAGTCTTTTTTATTGAATTATTAAGTAAATTTCTTTCCTTTATATCTACTGTCTTCCTAATTGAACTAACTCTTTTGTGTGTCAATTCGCGTAATCTTGTGCAGTAGTTTCTTAACAAATGATTTTTGCATTCTATTTTGTGTACGATACGCGTGCCGTATGGGCGAGATTCCAATAATTTTTTTGTCACGCTACTGTCACCGTCACCAATAAGATATGCGTATTTTAATCCATGGCTGTCAATGCTTTGTTTAAACCCTTCAAGTATTATATCGGATTCCATTCCTGTTGAAGTTTTTTTCCAATTCCTAAAACATGTATGTTCTGGAGGATCTTCTTTCTTATTTTCAGCGCGTCGGCACACAACACAATATTTGTTTCTAATTCCCAGGTAAAGAATTTTTCCCGTCCTCTGACCAACAATAGCACCCTGTGAATTTTTAAAATTAATTGGCTTAATTTTTTATGTAATTTTTGAAATTTACAGTTTTATTTGTGTAAGTAAGTATCGAATGACAAAGGCATACTCTCATTGAAACTAATAAACTTGAACAAACTTCCTTTATAAAATAATTCTAGTTCATATTTTTTTCATAAAATGTTATTAACTTTAGTTTCAGTGAATAGTGTAGCGAAGATCGCGGTTACCAGCCATCAACTCAAGGCCCTCAAAGATACTAGCGAGGAGGGAACCATACGGATATTGTATATGAATATAATAACTTAATTTTTATTGAAATATTTACCACTCCTGAAGCAGCATCATAGTTAACTTTGTAGGAACGCTTACTCCATGCACCATCAGCTATAACCGTAATGAGCGGAATCCCGTCAGAATCTACTTCACCAGCTTCTACAGCTAATTTTGCTTCCTCCCTGCCTGCTTCTTCCATTAATTGGAAAGCAGTATATCTTATGTACGGAGCAGTAGTATCTTGATTTTTTGAATAAGTATGAGAATTCAAACAGGGAATATTACAGATAGATAAGAATTCCTCTAACTGAGCAAATCCCCCGCCAGTTGCAACCATACCCAATACTGCTGCTTGATTAATATCCAAATTATTTTTATTTGTCGTATCGTCAGTTGATATTAATGATTTTGATTCACAAACATTACATTTTATAAAGAAATTACTTCGCAGGCCTTGCCTTTGTTCATTAATAATTTCTATGTCTCTGAAGGAACAAGAAAACAAACCACAATGTTCAATTTTTTTAGGGACTTAAAAAATGCCTGAATATCTATGATACGACGTCCTGTCAATTCAAATATTTTATTTTTTTCATCATTATCATTTTGTCTAAAAAAATATTCATTGTATAATCATGCAAAATCTAATAAAATATAAAACAGATAAAAAACTTACATTTTCGTATCAACATTGCTGTCACTAACATCCGCACTGTTGTCATTAATAAATCTGCAACCTGTACCCTCCAAATCTTTGTCGGTAATTTTCAGACTAAAATTGTGTAAATAATGTGATAAAAATAAAACATTCAAAAGTTTTCGCCACAAAATATTTAGAAAACTTACATTTGGCTATCATTTTCGCTTATACTGGCATTTACACTATCGTCTACAAAAAAACTACAGACAGCATCTTCAACCAAATCAGTGTCTGTAATTTTCATACTACTTTTTATGCTAAAACAAAATTGGAATTATTTAATTGCAATATAATATATTTTTATTTGTATGTCACCCTATTAAAGGACGTTCGACGCATGGAGAATCTTCATCCAGTTTGTTATGCCTATTAATGAAAATTTACATAATTAATATTCTTGATCAGATTATGCAGAAACACCTATGTTATACAGTGTATTCAAAAAAATTCCTAACTCGGAGTAGGCTCTGAACAAAGAAACGTGTGTATGATCACTATTCAATTCAAAAGTCAAGTTGTCAAAATTGATCTTGAAATGTAATGTTAAGGAGAAAAAATATTTTAGAAGGATACAGTATATAGACATTCGTCGTTTTCTACTGTGTTTCCATTTCTAAAATAAGATACAAGAAGAAAAGCTTTAGATAACATTTTTGACAATATCTCATGTCAAATTGACATTTAATTAAATATTTTTAAATTGACATACGTTTCTTTGTTCATAGCCTACTCCGAGTTAGGAATTTTTTTGAACACACTGTACCATCTTTTATAAGCCAACATCTTCATTCTAAATTTGTTGTGTTTATTTAATCTATAACTTAAACGAGAGTTTCGTTTTAAATTTCGTCCACCTTTCGCCATAATTACTTCTTGTAATATAAAAAACAATAAATAAAAATGTAATACAAATAATTCTGGAAGTGAGGAGAGCGGTCGATATCACATGTCTGGTTTTCGTGTTGAGATGCCCTTTTCCCCGTCCTCCATCACTTTGTAGGCGGTGCTACAAATAATACAACTCTCTTGTTGCTAGTAGCGACATCTAAGATCATATATATTAACTATAATTGCATCATTTTATTTTCTTCATATTTCGATAAAAATTAGGAATTTGTTAAAAATATTAGCATTTATATTTTGCTTACAACTATATCTACAACGCAACGCATGAATTTTAATATATTTTTTATTTAAACTACACAAAATTAAACATTTAGAAGTAGTACTTTTCCTTGTTTTCCGATATTTTTTTAGACAATACTATGAAAAAATTTAGCAATATCTATGCGTCGCCGTGTAGCGCTAATATTAAAATTGTTGTAAAAAAATACGAATGCTCTTATATTATCATTATAAACAGTTCAATGCAAATTCTATAGCACAATTTTTGTTACATTTAGGTAGCTACATTACGGCCTTAAAATCATATATTTTAAGAAAACTTAGTAGTTTTCCTATATGGTCAAACAAAGGAAATGGGTATAACATAATTTATATATATATATATATATATATATATATATATATATATATATATATATATATATATATATATATATATATATATATATATATATATATATATATAGTTTAACAAAACACGTAGAAATCGGTTTTAAATATTAACAATAACTACTCAGCTATAACAATTATAAACAATTGTGTTATATTCTAACATTCTTATTATCCGGATACGCCAATTCGATTTATATATGCTATATTTATAGAACTGGACGCAGAATTTGTTTAAAAATTTATATATAGTTTAACAAAATACGTAGAAATGGGTTTTAAATTTTAACAATAACCACCCAGCTATAACATTTGTAAACAATTGAGTTATATTCTAACATTCTTATTATACGGGTACGCCAATCCATGTTAAAAAAATTATATATAGTTTAACAAAATACGTAGAAATCGGTTTTAAAAATAAAAAATAACCACCCAGATATAGTCAAAATATCTACGGAAGATGAAATTTTCATATACCGGGAGCTGATGCATCGGTTGCCGGCGGCAGATTAGTATGTGGGCAGCGTGTCAACATCTTGTTATACGCGTACGCGAATTCTTTTTATATATGCTTTATTTGTAGAACTAGCCATAGAATTTGTTTAAGCATTTACATATAGTTAAACAAAATACGTAGAAATCGGTTTTAAATATTAATAATAACCACCCAGTTAAAATAATTATATACAATTGATTTATATTCCAACGTTCCTATTATACCAGTATCCCAATTCTTTTTATATATGCTATATTTATAGAACTGGAGGCAGAAATTGTTTAAAAATGTATATATAGTTTAACAAAATACGTAGAAATCGATTTTAAATTTTAACAATAACCACCCAGCTATAATAACTATAAACAAATGAGTTATATTCTAACATTCTTAACTGTTACGCCGATTATTTTTATACCTACCTATATGACATATTTTTAGAACTGGCCACACAATTTGTTTAAGACTTTACAAATAGTTGAACAAAATCCGTAGAAATCGGTTTTAAATATTAACAACAACCACCCAGCTCTAATAATTATAAACAAATGAGATATATTCTAACATTCTTATTATACGGTTACGCCAATTCCTTTCATATATGCTATATTTATAAAACTGGCCACAGAATTTGTCTAAAAATGTATATAAAGTTTAACAAACTATGTAGAAATCGGTTTTAAATAGTAACAATACCCACACAGTTAGAATAATTATAAACAATGCAATTATCAACGTGTGGAGTATTTATACGCAAAGTGCAAGAGATATTCTGATAAATATAATTTACAGTAGGTATTGTAATTTCCACCGCAAGACACAAAACTAATTACCAGATACCTGGGAACAAGTGGCGGTAAATCCCTACGTTCTAATGCGCTTTATTATGGCACAATATACATATAACAATTTCCTTGTTGAAAGGGTAAATTGATTTTAATAATACTGTCATTACCAATAGTATGTTCCGTAAATAAAAGTGAAGTAACGTAAACCTGGTTGCGGTTAACCGCGGTTACTGTAGTTTTATTTGCTTCAACGGAATATACCTATAGGTATATTTTCAACGGAACGCATTACCGGCACGATCTTTGTTTGACAATTTGAACTCCCTAACCTAAGATTTTTTGGGTGATACAATAACAATAACGTACGTTTAAATATATATGAAAATGTATGATGACAGTGATATTGAAAACTTCATGTTATTAGATAATTTAATATTTTCATCTGATAGTTCAGAATCAGATGATAATGAAAACTTTGGTAAGTTTAAAACTGTTCAACAATGATTTTCTTTTCATTATCATTATACTTTTCCAGCTCGACGAAGACCAAGAGTAAAGGATTTCATATTATCCGTTGTTCACCAATACACAGACAATGAATTTAGGTAAAATTTCAGAATGTCTAGAAATGCGTTTAATTATGTTTTAAATGTAATAAAAGATGAAATATCATCATTAATAAATGATAAAGGTAGGCATACGATAAATGCCGTAACGCAACTTTTATTAGCTCTGTGGTATTTTGCAACTCCTGATTCATACAGGTATTAATAAAATATAATATTCTGAAAAAATATAATAGCTTAATTTTGTATTTCAGATCAATATGCACTAAATTTAATGTAGGAAAAGCAACTGCACTAAGATCAGTAAGACTGATGCTCTTTTGACATTAGTCCTCAGATAATAACTTGGCTCTCGGGAGAGTATGCCGCTGAAGTCATTAGAGGATTCGAAAATATGGGATTTCCATCTACTATTGGATGCATAGATGGTTGTTATATCCCCATACCATTGCCCAAAGAAAACGGCCAAGCATATATATGTAGGAAAAATTTTCCATGCATTGTTTTACAAGTAATTATTATTTTGATTGTAAGAAGTTCTTTGTGAACAGTTTTATATATTCCTTATTTTTAAGGAGTATGTGACCATCGTCTAATGTTCACGAATTGTTACGTGGGAGAAGATGGATCTACTCATGATGCAACAGTATTACGACGAAGCGAAGTCTGGGAGTTCATGAATAATGCCGAGAAATTTCCAAATGATTCACACTTACTTGGAGATAAAGCTTATCCATGTCTACCCACTTTATTGACGCCGTATAAGGATCATGGACATCTTACACCTGAGCAGAGGAATTACAATTTCAGATTGTCATCTGCTCGTAGTACAATCGAAAGAGCATTTGGTCTTTTGAAAAAACGTCAAAGATCCATGAAATTTTTGGATGTCAGAAGTTTACAGTGGATTTCAAAATATGTAATTGCAAGCTGCGTATTACATAATATATGCATTTTACAAAATGACTTTAAATTGGATGAGAATATAAATGAAATTCATGATAATGATGACGAACATGTAGAAATAGAAGATAGAGAAATAAGGGAAAGAAAACGCCGTGGTATTGAAAAACGAAATCGTATATGTACAGATATTGCAATGTAACTGCAGGAAAACTGTTTTATTTAAGAATAAAAGTGTTTCTTTATTTTATAACATTTATTTAATTATAAAAAATGTATTGTTTGTAAACATACAAATCTCGCTGTATAAAAAATAAAAAAATTCTTTCAAAATAAATATAATTCTTATTTACACGTTTATAATTAATGTGTTCATATGATATTCATTTAAAAAATCACCCAAACAAATAACGGCTTTATAAAAAAACCTTTATTTCTTCTTATTTTCCAGGTACATCTTAAACCAGTCAAACATTTCTGCTCGCTGCTTCATTTTTTCTCTATGTCGTCGTTCTTTCGCATCGTCAGTATTTTCGTTTCCTGTTCTTTTAATCATTCTTCGTGTCCTTGATAGACTTTAGTCAGCAGTTACTTTTTCGGTATCCCTTTTCTTATTTACGAGTGCCTCTTCATATTCCTTTTTCTTTAACGGGGTTTCGTGAACATCTTCAATGAAATTTAAAATATATATATATATATATATATATATATATATATATATATATATATATATATATATATATATATATATATATGAATATTAAACAAGAACTATTGAAAATACCTAATTCAGAAGTTGAATCACTTGAACAAGAATCTTGGGAACATCTCTGTTTTCTTGTCTACGAGTGTCTCTACGTTTTTTTCCTTCGACGGAGTTTCGTCAATACCTTCAATTAAATACAAAAAAAATATATGAATATTAAATAAGAATTACCGAAAATACCTAATTCAGAAATAGAATCTCTTGAGCAAGAAGCTTGGGAACATGTCTCTGTATTCTTTTTTTTGTAGTCCTCCCGTAATTTTAATTTTCCAGAACTTGTTGCCGCAGCTACCGCATGTATTTGGGGATTATGGAAGTAAATATCATGTAATGCCTGTAATTTTACATTAAAAAAATCTGTGGGTAAAATTCAGTCAAAATTTAAGACAGTACTTCTAAAAATCATTAAGGGTCATTTTTACATATACGGTATAAACCATGGATAGCTTATTCCTTAGAAAAATAGAAAAATATCGCAACAGGATTTGACATTTAATGCAAATTTGACAATTTGAGTTATAATTTCGATGCTACATTTTTTTTGTTTATCTGTGGAATAAGATATCCAAGGTTTATACCACTGTTTATACCGTACATGTAAAAGTGGCCCTATACAAATATTTGCAGTGAATACACAAAACAAAACTCCATAGAGATAAGATGATTGTCATGAAGATCTTCAAATCTGATAGTGAATATTGGTTCAAGTATTCAAGTACTTACGTCGAAAAATATCCAGTATTTCTTGTTTCTTCCTGTACTTGAATTATGTTGTAAAATTTGATTGTATCTTTTTTTAAGATTTCGCCATTTCTCACTGCATTTTTCATGACTTTTATGAACTCCTTGTTCCGCCAATTTAGCACTAATTTTCTTCCACACACCGATATTATTATACATAGGTGAATCGAATTTTGATTTTTGTTCCGAGTATGTATCTATAAGAAGGCGACCATCACTGTCACACCATTTTAGACCGTTATCCTGGTTGTCATCGTCATTGACATTTGTTTGTTGTTCTGTATTCTCACGAACACCAAACACTTCAGTGTTATGTATTGCAACATTATCATATTGTGATAAACATTCGTGTTGCGCTATGGCAAGTTGTAAGTTTTCAAAAAATTCCCAAGTTTGTTTTACATTGAAAACAGAAATAATTTATGTTGTTTTTCTGAAATACAAGTTATAAACCAATAAAAGGTATGATTTAATATAATTATATTAATATACAAACCTCCCACGAAACTTCCATTGTAGTTACAACTGATTATAACCTTTATAAACAATTTGACATACAAGAACACATGACAGATAAGTTGTGGTGGGGATGGATTTACCGCGGAAGCCAAGAAATTTTGCTGGTTGTTGTGGTACAACCGGTAACGAGTTTTTTTCAGCAACCGCGTTCCGAATATAATACTTATGTAACTTTTCAGCATTTACGGAACGCTCAACCAAGAACCGGTCATACCGGTACGTTACCAGTTGATTTACGGAACACACTACAAATAAGAGAAATCTGAGATAATGCCTAAAAGGAGCGGTAAATCCCAATAATCTAATTGCAGTTTATAAAAGTATAAAGCATTTACCAGTATGTACCATGTAATGTACGGCTATTTTTATTTTAAAGTCAAGTCTTCATTTCGTTGTTACTGTGCAATATTTTGTAATTATAAAAACAATTATTTTCTTTGTGAATACAAAATTTTAATTGTTTATACCCAATAGTTTGGTCAAGACAACTTGTTTAATTTTAGTTCTTGCGAGTAATCTGTAAATGGTTTCTTCTGGAATTTATATCCACTTGCCAAGTTATTTATAACGGTATTTTAATAATTATGATTTTAACAAGCGCACAATGTAGTTTGTAATTTGTTGCTGTATTAGTGACATATAACAGCAAATATTGTAAATTAATTTTATTTACAAAATTTTCAAAATTTTAAATAGCAGAAACAGAATAATAATTATTCTAGAAGAGATTTAAAGTTTCACCGGGGTAGACCGTGGACCTTTTCCCGTCTTTCCCCGTCAACCGCTTGTAGGCGGTTCAAAAACCGGGTACTAAAAGCCGGCCAGAGCCGGCTACGAGCCGGCGGACTAGTAGAGCCGCCACTTGTTATGAATTTTAACTAAAATAAGTAAATGTAAATTAGAAATTTTCATCAACATTTACCAACATTTTTATGTATTTTTATTACTAATATAATATTTCTTGTAAAACTGAATACTGTAACATTTGAATTTTCTTTAATTTTAAAGCAGAAGTATGAAATATATAATTATGAAAAATCACAGATTCTGTAATTTTAGTGAATTTTTATTTCTCAAACTATTAACGTTAACAAACTTTTTACACTGTGCCAGCCTAGATACACTCTTTCACATTGTCCGTATAATTTCATAATTTTGTTCTCACTGGCTTGGATATAGGGCTCTAAATAATGAAGACATATTTCAGCTTTATTTTTGGAGTATAGGCCCTTAAGAATTTGCTTATAGATAAACAAAATACGTAGAAACAAATTCTTATTGTACGGTTACGCCAATTCTTTTTATATATTCTATATTTATAGAATTGGTCACAAACTTTGTTTAATAATTTACATATAGTTTAATAACATACGAAGAAATCGGTTTTAAATATTAACAATAACCACCCAGTTAAAATAATTATAAACAATTGATTTATATTCCAACGTTCCTATTATACCGGTACCCCAATTTTTTTATATATGCTATATTTATAGAACTGGATGCAGAATTTCTTTTAAATTTTCTATATAGTTTAACAAAATACGTAGAAATCGGTTTTAAATATTAACAACCACCCAGCAAAAATAATTATAAACAAATGAGATATATTCTAACATCCTTATTATACGGTTACGCCAATTCCTTTTATATATGCTATATTTATAGAACTGGCCACAGAATTTGTTTAAGATTTTACACATAGTTAAACAAAATACGTAGAAATCGGTTTTAAATTTTAACAATAACCACCCAGTTAAAATAATTATAAACAATTGACTTATATTCCAACGTTCCTATTATACCTATCGGTAACCCAATTCTTTTTATATATGCTATATTGATAGAAATGGAGGCAGAATTTGTTTAAAAATTTATATATGGTTTAACAAAACACGTAGAATTCAGTTTTAAGTATTAACAATAAGAAATCAACTATAATAATTATGGTATATTCTAACATTCTTATTATACGGTTACGCCAATTCCTTTTATATATGCTATATTTATAGAACTGGCCACAGAATTTATTTAAAAAATTTATATATAGTTTAACAAAATACGTACAAATCGGTTTTAAACATTAACAATAACCCCCCAGCTATAACAATTATAAACAATTGATTTATATTCTAACATTTTTATTATACGGTTACGCCAATTCCTTTTATATATGCTATATTTATAGAACTGGATGCAAATTTGTTTAAAAATGTATATATAGTTTAATAAAACACGTAGAAATCGGTTTTAAATATTAAAAATAACCACCCAGCTATAATAATTATAAACAATTGAGTTATAATCTAATATTCTTATTATACGAGTACACCTCTACCGAAGATGTATTTTTCATATACCGGGAATTGATGCATCAGTTGCCGATGCCGACAGCAGATTCATAAGCGGTGGCTGGTCGGCTTGTCATCTTATTATACGCGTACGCGAATTCTTTTTATATATGCTATATTTATAAAACTGGCCACAGAATTTGTTTAAAAATTTATATGTAATTTAACAAAATACGTAGAAATCGGTTTTAAACATTAACAATAACCACCCAGCTATAATAATTATAATCAATTGGGTAATATTCTAACATTCTTATTATACGCGTACTCGAATTCTCTTAACCTTTATTTTTTCCAAAAAAATTACGAAAAAAAATATTTTAATTATATAGGTACAAGAAATATTTCAGATAAATTTATAAAATTCTTCAATTATTAATTTTAATTTCAAATAATTAATTAGTATAAAGAAACTATAGTGAGTGAATCTAACGGATTGTTTATACATATAGGTACCGGGTGGCGCTCGAAATCCCTTACATAGGCATTTGACATTTGAAATCAGAATAATTTGAATATTTGCCTCCTATTAAAACTTGTTGTAGTAAAACTTTGCACAGTTGTTTGGAAACACTTATTACATCATATTAATAACATACCATTTAAAATTAAGAATAATTAAGAAAAATATGAAAATGTGTTAGCAATTTTCAGGTAATACTTACTATATCTTATAAAGGAAAAATTTAAGCAAAAGTGACCGTAACATAATCGTAACGTCTTTGCTTTTTGATCCAAAGATTCTGGGTTCAAATCCCTAGCATATTTCATTTTTTTTTATTTTTATTTTTTCGATTTATTTATTGTGTTTTTATTTGTTTCTATTTATGCATTTAAAATTATAATAAATAAAAATATAAAAAATTAAAGAAGTGTGGTAGGTTTGAATCTAGTACACCTGGAACAAAAAGCTGAGACGCTACCATCATGCTACAATGAGTTATACGTTCATCTTTCTTTTATAAACAATAATAATTAGCACATTAAAATTGCCATAAAATTTTCTTATATTACCTAATTTTTCTTTATTAATTTTAAACAATTTGTTATTAATATGAAGTAATAAGTGTTCCCAAATATGTATATAAAGTTTTAGTACAATAAGTTTTAATTGGAAGCAAATATTCAAATTATTCTTATTTCCCATGTTAAATGTTAAATGCCTATGTAACGGATTTCGAGCGATGATTATTCACAAAACGGTGTATAAAATTTCAATTTAAAATTTTGGATTTTAAAGGTGCATTCACAAATGAAAATTAGGTTTATGGTTTTTGTTTAGTTTTAAGTAAGTCATTCATAAATGTAAGTTTAAGCACAGATCTCATAACTATCAGATCAGCCGATCTTATAGAGCGTTTAGAAAGCAACTTCATAATTTTCAAAGTAACCAATAGATGGCGGAAGTTGTAAGTTTTCGGTTTTATATTGGTTTGTGTCCAGGAACTGGTTTGTGTCTAAACTAGACTCCACCCAGTTTTTAGAGAAGGAAGAAGCATAGAAACGACAGAAACCAAAACTCGTCCGGTCGAGTCCAATCCATGAAAGTAGGGGTGTTAAGTAGTTATACATTTGTTCCAAAAGACAGATGCGGCGAGCGGCGAGTATATAGTTTGGAAGTCAATATTTATATGTTCGGTGCTACAAATTTTACTACGCATATTATTCCCTCCCCTAATTGTGCGGTTATCGTTGATTGAGGTTGAGAATATATAATTATTCTTCAATAAACGTTGTCACTGAAAAGAGATTGTATTAAAAAATCTAACTGCACATAATAACAATTATATAACAATAATTGTGACCAAAAAGTAATTATAATACTTTTAAAATAATTATTGCTAGAAAATAGTAATTCATTTATTAATTACATTTTTTTGTATTTGTAATTTATTTTTTTCCTATTACATGAGTTGAAAAAAAAATTTAAATGTTAATAAACTTTATATCTTTATACTACATGATTTTGTTTATGTGGTTGTTTTCTAAAATAATTTTTGCAGCCTTTGTATTTGCCTGGGAAAATATATACATATATGGTTTATTGACGGTTAGGTAAAATGATATACTATAGAACGGAGCGGATATTAATGTTCTGACAGGCAGGCAACAGTAATAGGGTATTCTGTTATCATCACATTGTGGATTATGCTAAAAAATAACGGAATTATGTAATAAAATAAAAATTGAATTTTTGTAACATGAGTTTTCTTGCAATTTATTTTGGTTCTAAAAAGACATCACGTGGTCTGTAACGTAGGAGGGATTGATGACATTTCTAACAAATTTTATATTTAGGACTGGAATTTTCATCTCTGGTTAAGTAGTCTGTTAACTTAACTGTTAGTGGAAAGAAAAATATATCATCCATATATTATAAATTGTAAGAATTACACATTTGTCAATTTTTTTAAGCCACATTGTTCTTATAACCGACAGTTAAATTAACAGACACTTTAACCAGAGTTGAAAATACCGGGCTGATGCGAGCTGTTTTTTCGTGGCACACTGGTTTGAAGCTGGTTCGTAGTGGTTCAAAAATTACATTTTCTCGACTGAATACGGTACAAACAATAATGACGTCACTCACGAACCATATTCAAACTTTCATAAAAAAGGAACTCATTGCTAAATTTAACATGTTAAATTTTGACATTTTATGTTAAATTGTTACAAATTAAAAAATATTTTTAGTATATATAAATCAATTACAGTGTGTGTATTGTATGCATACTTAACACAAATTTAATTCAATGTACTTACACCTACTCCCAATTAAATTAATTTATATACACTAAAAATATTTATAAATTTGTTATATGTCAAAATTTAACACGTTCTTAAATTTAACAACGAGTTAACTTTACAAGCTTTTATGAAACCGGACATTAGGTGCCCCATTACAAAGTTCATATTTCAAGTTTTTACATAGAAGAAATTAAAAATTTTGTGAGAATAAATTGGAACAAATTCAGCACAAATTATTTAATATATTTTTTGCTATTAGCTGTTAATATTTAAATTATTGACAACAGTAATAATTTAAATTTGCAATATAGATAGTTATCAATTATTACGAAATAAAAATAATATATCGTGCCTAACGGCTTTTATATTAAGTACTTTATTATGATTACTATTATTTTATTATTATTATTATTATTATTATTATTATTGATAATTAAAAAATGTGGTACATGCCTGCATTAAGAATCCAATTTTTCATTCGTTCTGTACCTTTTACATGTATTCTGTTTATTTTTATTTCTGGATGGCATCTTTTATTTATTTTGCAGTTAGTATATACACACTTACTCCCAGACATAAGCAAAATAAAACGAAAACGATAATAATTATTTAAAAATAAAATCGCAATATTTTTCACAATGTGACTGCAGTATCCGTAAAGCGCGTTCAGCTTCTTACGCAGGTTTTGTTTTGGCGAATAACTGAAGAGAGAGGTAGAGAAGGTGTACATACGCACCCGACATCTCTTGGTTGCATCTAAAACTAAAATGACTCACTAGTGCCCTCTACTTTTGGCGTCCAAATAGTGGTTTAATTTTCGTAACACGTGTTCGAACGATCTGTTAGTTATGAGATCTGTGGTTTAAATTATCTGAAAAATATTTTTGATAAGTAGAGACATCTGTGTAAAAGCTTCAAAAACAAGATTAAATATAGGTAGAGCAGTACTCAACGAGAAACCTGTGCGCTGTGAAACTGTCATTCGCTTGGCATTATTGGTTATATTTCAGCAATTAAGTTATGATATGACAGTCTCCATGTTCTTCTCGCATTTGTTTAAAAAGCCAAATCCACCAAGTGGATACTAAATAAAGATGGGTGTATATATCTATATCATTTCAGTCTCGTTCTCAATGTTGAAGTTTGTGAAGTCAAACTAAATCATAAACCTAAAGTTTGGACCTTGCAATGTTTAGCTTTATGATTTGGATTTAGAGACCCTAAATTCTGAAGTGTCAAGGAGTCATTACATAATATGCGGCCAGTCTTTAAATCTAAAGTATAAACCATAAATCTAAACCTAATTTTCATTTGTGAATGTACCTTAAACCAATAGACACAAATATGAAATGTGATTTAATTAAATTATTAAAAGAAATTACATATAAATATCCTTATTAAAACCAACAAGCCTTTTGTGACATTGATAATTAACCTAATAATTTTTTTAAAATAGTCATTTTCTCTAAGTTTATATTAAATTTATGTATCTAAATTAATAGAATATAAAATTTTTGCAACTACTGATTACCTCTGAACATTACAAACAACCGCTATTACCGACAGTGTTAACCGCGAAAACGTAATGTAGGCAAAAGCGACAAGTAGCTGAACGTAACGATTCTTGCACCTACATGTATATGTATATATATATATATATATATATATATATATATATATATATATATATATATATATATATATATATATATATATATATATATATATGAAATCTGATACTGCGTGCCAAACTAGGGTCATATGGCTACACGCGCCAAATGCCTCGCTAGATTTATACGTTATTATACGTTATAGCAATTGAAAAATATATTATTTATATGTGTCTTGATGTATAATCATATATTTTAATAAAATTTAACGTAAATAATTTTTATTGTGTTTATATTAAGTGACACATAGTTACTCACGCCTTTGCTCCGATAGATAAAAACTTCGGTATATTTTACAAATTTCACTAATGTATGGTTTATTTTTATGTACAGTAATGAATTTTGTTAATTTTAGGCAATCATTCATAACATATATGAAATCTGATACTACGTGCCAAGCTAGGGTCATATGGCTACACGCGGCAAATGCCTCGCTAGATTTATACATTAATATATGTTTTAGCAATTGAAAAATATATTTTTTATAAGTGTGTGTCTTGAAGTATAATAATATATTAGATATATAGATAAAATCTTCACTATATTTTACAAATTTTACTAATGTATGGTTTATTTTTATGTATAATAATGAATTTTGTTAATTTTAAACATTATATATATATATATATATATATATATATATATATATATATATATATATATATATATATATGAAATCTGATACTGCGTGCCAAACTAGGGTCATATGGCTAAACGCGCCAAATGCCTCGCTAGATTTATACGTTATTATATGATATAGCAATTAAAAAATATATTATTTCTAAGTGTGTGTCTTGATGTATGTTAAGACGCAGTGCAAATAGGAAGCTGGGGCCTAATGAGTTCGACTCTCAAATAATAACTCGAAGGACCAATGTTGCGTGAGAGTCCTGATCCCCAATAGCTGGTGATGAAAACTTCTGATGCGCCTGCTGGAGATGGTGAATTGTAGAATTGCGCTGGTTCAATGACGTTTCAGTTGTGTTGGACAGTAGCGATGCGGTGCGGCGGCGATTTCTACATGAGAAAGCGAGTCCGAACGTATAGTGTGTGATGATGACTGTTTAGAATTAATGGAGTGGTAAAGCGAAGAAAAAATAAATACGAGAAGGAAGGGAATAAGGTAAAACAATCTTCGCCTGCTGGAGCGATCAACAGGGCTCACACAAGACAGTAGCTCTTTATGGAGAGGTAGGCTAAGGATACATAGGTCCAATATCAAGTAGGATAGCAAAGCTAAAAAATAAACTCTTATTCCTAACAGCACAGAAAAAGAAGCAAAATCCCAATAAATCGAAAACTAGATGAGTATCTGAACTAACTTTTATGTAATAGCGTAGTATATTGTAGGAGAAGCGACTGTGATGCTAAATGATAAATAAATACATAAATATAAAGTAGTGTGTAACTAGCATATAAACTTGATTTTACTGTAAGCGATATGAACCAAAACTGAAGTGTGAGTTGCTGAATCACTAAACAATACCCTAATAATAAATAAGAAAGTCCCAACAACAATTGAAAACTATAAGACAATAAGTGCGCTTAAATGAACTTAAACTTAACCCACAAATAAATAAATCTTAAACTCTAGTAAAAATAATTAAATATTATTCAGAGTTGACTTGTAAGTCGAAAATAAATATAAATACAGTGAATAATAAAAACATACGTGTCCTATAATCGTACCAGAAATGATGCTAAAATAATAACAAATAAAGCGGAGTTATATAAGCGTTTGTAAAGAGAATTTATGATGAATAAAAACGAGTAGAAATGTGTGTCAAATTCACTTGCACTAAAAGTACACTAAATACTGTCAAATATAACTTAAAGAATGTATTACGAATGTAACTAGGTGCAAAAAATGCAGAATAGAGTGAACTGCAATTTAAAAATAATATATAAACGTAGAGTGGAATATATTGCACTCTAGCACAAAGTTAAGAATAACTCACTTGTAAGATAGTATTTTAAATAATAATGACAAGTACTTACTGCGTAAAAGATGGTTATAAACGTGTACAGAATACCTGATACTTGTGTACTAAATGTGTGTGTGAAGTGCAGCAGGAGAATGCAGTTAGAAAGCAGTCAAAAGTGCCAAGTATACCTGGTGCTAGTTAAGATGACCTAGATACGTAGAAAATATTTATATGTGCTGTAAAAGCTAAATACAGGCTGAAATAAATAAATAAAAAAGGATATATTTCTGTTAGTGTGATGAATATCACATGTGAGAATGCCCTAGAAAAAAATAACACACACGCGTAGCGAAATTATAAATAAAAATGCACTAGTTATACACTTTAGATGCGTAAATATAAATTGAAATAAATGTAAGTGCAGCAATAATTGAAGAATTATTGTGCAAAAAGCAATCAGATAGCAACAAAGTATAAGCGCGCGTTCAGTTCACTGGTCGTGCAACGAATGAAAAAACGTGTTTTTGGAAAAACAGTCAACGCCAAAGAAAGGAAGTGACGTAGCTGTGCGAGACGGCACCGCGCAGCTCCAAACACTCAAAATGACCGCTAGATGCCGGAGAAAGTCTGAACAATGTATAATAATATAATTTAATAAAATTTAACATAAATAATTGTTATTGTGTTTATATTAAGTGACACAGTTACTCACGCGTTTGCCCCGATAGATAAAAACTTCAGTATATTTTACAAATTTCACTATTTTATGGTTTATTTTTATGCACAATAATGAATTTTGTTAATTTTAAACAGTCATTCATAGTATTTATGAAATCTGTTACTGCGTGCCGAACTAGGGTCGTATGGCTACACGCGCCAAATGCCTCGCTAGATTTATACGTTATTATATGTTATAGCAATTGAAAAATATATTGTTTATATGTGTGTCTTGATGTATAATAATTTATTTTATCAAAATATAATATAAATAATAATAATAATGGACAAGATATAGACGATCATATAGAACGGCTTAGACAGGTATTTGATAGAATAAGACAAGCCAATCTAAAATTACAACCATCAAAATGTAAATTTCTACTACCTGAAACTAAATATCTCGGACACATCATTAATGAAACAGGAATTTTACCAGACCCTGGTAAAATATCTGTAATCAAAAACTACCCAAAACCTAAAAATGTTAAAGAAATTAGAGCTTTTCTTGGTTTAATTGGATTTTACAGACGATTCATCAAAAATTTTGCCGACATGTCAAAATCCATGACCAACTTAACAAGAAAAGATGAAAAATGTACTTGGACATCAGACTGTGAGAACTCTTTTCAACAATTGAAAACAGCTCTATGTTCTAAGTCAGTACTTATACATCCACAATTTAATAAAGAATTCATTCTATCAACAGACGCTAGTGGGACAGCAATTAGCGCTATATTAAGTCAAAAGGTAGGAGGTTTTGAAAAACCAATCGCATTCGCAAGTCGACAGCTAAACAAACATGAAATGAAATACACAACTACAGAATTAGAATGTTTAGCAGTCACTTGGGGTATAAAATATTATAGGTGTTATTTGTATGGTCGAAAATTTGTAGTAATAACAGATCACAAACCACTGAAATGGTTAATGTCACTCAAAGACCCCCAATCCCGATTAGCGCGATGGGCATTATTACTTAGCGAGCACGAATATGAAGTCATACATAGACCAGGGAAAAAGCATATCAACGCCGACGTACTGTCTAGAATCCCTGTGAACTCAGTAGAGAACACAATGAATGACGATTCAGCATATGTTCCTATCTGGGACCGACAAACGATACTACGTAAACAAAACGAGGACAATGACATACAAAAGTTAAAAAATTGTGATGGATATTTTACGGACGAAGAAAATCTATTATTTAAAGAAAAACAAGGTAGTGACCGACATCATAAATTAGTAGTTCCCAAAACAATGATTTTCAAAGTGATACATGATTATCATAATTTACACTATGCTGGACACCAAGGAGTGGAGAAAACATCTAAACGAATAAAAGAAAGATTTTATTGGAAAAACATGACAAAAGACATCAAAGACTATTGTGATAAATGTCATTCCTGCAACGAACGTAAAACATCTCCTCTTCGAAAATCTGCGCCACTACAAGAATTTCAAGAAGTAAATGGACCATTTCAAAGAACTTCAATGGACATTGTTGGACCACTGACTGCAACTTACAAAGGAAACAAATATATTTTGACTTTCCAAGACCACTTTACCAAATACCCTGAAGCGTTCGCTATCCCCAATGACAAAGCAGACACAGTTGTTAAAATATTCGCACAACAAATTGTTGCTAGACATGGAGCACCAAGGCAATTGTTAACTGACTGCGGCACATATTTTATGTCTAAAATATTCAAAGAAGTACTAAAAATATTTGGCACTGAAAAAATCCAAACGACAGCATATCACCCTGAAACAAATGGTGTTATTGAGCGCAGTCATCGTGTTTTCAAAGATATTCTATCACACTTTATTGACAGAGACCAAACTGACTGGGACGAATGGCTGCCCTATGTGCTTATGGCATATAGAAGTAGCGTTCACACTTCGACTAACGAAACACCATTTTATTTAATGCACGGCAGAGATATGGAATTACCGTACGATGACATTATAAGACCACAGACATTACGGTACGACTATGATGAAAATTATAGCTCAGAATTACGCGAAAGATTAAATATTGCATTTGAACAAGTTACTCAAATGTTAAAGCAATCGACGGACGCTAGAAATAAACAATTTAATAAAAATACTCATATGACAGAATATGATATTGGAGACGCAGTATATTTACATAATGCAACTCAGACCGTAGGACTTTCGCGCAAACTTGCAAAACCGTGGACAGGACCGTACTTTATTGTAGCTAAAACTAGCCCAGTAAATTATGACATTAAATCAGATAAAAACGACAAAATTATTAAAGTACATGTAAATCGAATTAAACCCTTTTAAGCGGATTTAGATAAACCACATCCAGAATTAAATAAAAATAATCAAAATTCTTCTAAAGTAAATTCTCAACCAGCAGTAATTGACACTACTGATGCGAAAAGAAATTATTGTCATGCAACATTGTTGGACAAAGAAAATAGTGCAACCGTAAATGTCCAAGAACAGCTTAGAACACCGGCCACTCCTCGGTACCACACCAGAAGTCATGGACCGGTACAAATTCTACCATGGATATTAAATTGTTCTCCGTGGAGAAGAAATTAAAATTTATGTGTTTATGTTGTAGCAATCACGTGTGCCATCCTATTGACCCTTTTGCTAGTAACAACGGCCCTCATAGCCTATGACTGCCGAGGTCCAGCCACCAATATCACCACAATTTCGATAAGAGACGTAGCAGAGTGCCCAGACCCAGAAAAGGGATATAAGGAAGACAGAGTACAACTTCAAGTAATCCAGGAAAATGATTTCCACAACATCGAAGTCCGGACCTGTCTAGTAGAGGTTACTAGATTAATACATCATTGCGGCATGCATAGTCACACGTCAGCGGTTCATCATGGGATACTGACCTACATCAATCCTGTGGGAGCTGACGAATGTAAACTAATGCATCGCACAAAAACTTACATTAAGTTCAATAAACAAATTATAGACAAACTAGTAAGTAACGGAACAATATCAGCGTCAGTGAATCTAGCAGTAACAACGAATATGGACGGTAAATGTAGCAGCGGAACTTACACCGAGAATGGTATAACATACGAAAATGTCGTAGTTCAAGCAGCGATCAAAATTACACTAACAAATTATATAGCCTCTGTAAAATTAGAGTCAAATGAAATAAGTCTAAAAGGCGGTGTGCTTTGTTCATTTACTGATGGATACTGCATGGATTTGGAAATTGGTGAAACTATTTGGGACAGAACCACACAGGTAAATTGTCAAAATTCAAAATTTTCTGTTATTTATAATGGCGCCGCGACCACAGTTCAGAATTCAATAACAAAATTTGGAACAAATAAAAGATATGTAGTGATAGAGCAAGCTGACAAAATTTTTGCAGTTAAATTAATAGCAACGGAAACAAATGAAATCATTGAGAGAGCTCCAGAACCATCTGCCCCGATGCAACATTGGTTAGATGATTAGGTTTAATACTATCTTAGATTATACATTAAAATTAGAAGTAATAATGGGAATTAAAATAATTAGTATTTAAAAATGTGTACTTAATTTTGTTTGTTTGTTTGTTTATATAAAATGGAGTCACATGTCATGCACAGTATACTCACTGTTACACCAGTGCGAAATACAAGGAGAGGGCTGCAAAATCAGCACATTCCAAGGCATCTATTCACGTATCAACCAAGGACAAGCGGACGAGTGAACCCGTCTCAACTACAGCTGATCCATACATGACAAGAAAAAGAAAAAATCGACGCCCACCCCTCTCTTACACTGTGACCCATAACAATTTATTAAAGTATTATAGTAATGTTAATCAGTAGTAGTATATGAAAAACTTGTACCATAGGATGTCCACTCAACTATAATATTCTTCTAAATTTAATTTAATTTTTTCAAAATTGTGCGTCCCAAGGGAACGCAAATTTTTAAAGGTAGGAAAATTGTAAGAAGCGTATCCTCGAATTTCGAAATGTCCTGTACAGTTTAAAATATTCCATATATGCATTTAGAGTTCATTAACGTTCAACCAATATGTTGGGTTGGCAATCTATGAAGAGTGATTACAGTATATTTATTGCAACATAATAAGTTTATAGAATTTTCCACTGTAGTCACTAAAAATTATGATGACATGGAAAAAGGCAGCTATTAAACAACAAATAGCAAATTAGACAGACGGTCTTAAACTATCGAACTAACGAGTCAAAATTATTATAACTTTATACTATATTCTCAATATATATATTTTTTTATTACTTTATATTTGAGTAATTATTTCACACCTAAATCCTAGATCCTAAAATTGGTAACGTTTAAATTACTCGGTTTGGCAAGGACCCATTTAAATTTGTAGTGTTGGGCTTGAAACCACCCCACGTTACATATTTTAACAAAATATAACAAATAATTTTTATTGTGTTTATATTAAGTGACACATAGTTACTCACGGCTTTGCCCCGGTAGATAAAAACTTCAGTATATTTTACAAATTTCACTATTGTATGGTTTATTTTTATGTACAATAATGAATTTTGTTAATTTTAAACAATATATATATATATATATATATATATATATATATATATATATATATATATATATATATATATATATGTATACAGGGTGGCGCTCGAGATCCGTTACATAGGCATTTAACATGGCAAATAAGAATAATTTGAATATTTGCCTCCCATTAAAACTTATTGCAGTAAAACTTTATACACATGTTTGAGAACACTTATAGCATCATATTAATAACAAATTGTTTAAAATTAATCAAGAATAATTAAATAAAATAAGAAAATGTTATGGCAATTTTAATATGACAATTATTATTTCCTATAAAAGAAAGTATAGTATGCAAGTGATCGTTGCATGGTGGTAGTGTGCTGGCTTTTTGTTCCAAAGATTGTGGATTCAAACCCCCAGCACACTTTTTATTTAAAAAAAAATATTTTTCAATTTATTTTTGTGTTTTTATTTGTTTTACTATTTTTTATTTGTTTTTATTTATTTTTATTTGTTTCTATTTATTGTAGTTTTGCTGTTTTTCTTGTTAAATTAAAATAAAAAGAAACAAATAAAAATAAATAAAAACAAATAAAAATAAATATAGAATATTAAAACAAATAAAAACACAAAGATAAATTGAAAAAATAAAAATTAAAAAATAAATAAATAAGTGTGCTGGGGGTTTGAACCCACAATCTTTGGAACAAAATGCTAGCACGCTACCACCTTGCACCGATCACTTTTACATTAAGCTTTTTTTTATAGGAAATAATAATTATCACATTAAAATTGCTATAACATTTTCTTATTTTACTTAATTATTCTTAATTAATTTTAAACAATTTGTTATTAATATGACGTAATAAGTGTTGCCAAACATGTGTATAAATTTTTACTGCAATAAGTTTAAATGGGAGGCAAATATTCAAATTATACTTATTTCCCATATTAAATGCCTATGTAACGGATTTCGAGCGCCACCCGGTCTATATTTATATATATATATATATATATATATATATATATATATATATATATATATATATATATATATATGCTTGCCAAACTAGGGTCATATGGCTACACGCGCCAAATGCCTAGCTAAATTTATACGTTATTATATGTTATAGCAATTGAAAAATATATTATTTATGTGTGTGTGTCTTGATGTATAATAATATATTTTAACAACATATAACATTAAAATTTTTTATTGTGTTTATATTAAGTGACACATAGTTACTCAAGCATTTTCTCCAAAAGATAAAAACTTCAGTATATTTTACAAATTTCACTATTGTATGGTTTATTTTTATGTACAATAATGAATTTTGTTAATTTTAAACAGTCATTCATAATATATAAGAAATCTGATACTGCGTGCCAAACTAGGGTCATATGGCTACACGCGCCAAATGCCTCGCTACTTTATTATATGTTATAGCATTTGAAAAATATATTATTTATATGTGTGTGTCTCGATGTATAATAATATATTTTAACAAAATATAACATAAATAATTTTTATTGTGTTTATATTAAGTGACACAGTTACTCACGCCTTTGCTCCGAGAGATAAAAACTTCAGTATATTTTACAAATTTCACTATTGTATGGTTTATTTTTATGTACAATAATGAATTTTGTTAATTTTAAAAAATCATTCTTAATATATAAGAAATCTGATACTGCGTGCCAAACTAGGGTCATATGGCTTCACGCGCCAAATGCCTCGCTAGATTTATACGTTATTATATGTTATAGCAATTAAAATAGTATATTATGATATAAGTGTATAAGCCGGCCATTAAAGCACGCGTGACAAGTTTAAAAGCGCGACGTGAAGCGGAGCGCTTTTAAAGGCACGAGTGCTTTAATGGCTCTTATACACATGTATCATACGCTATTTTTTATTATACCTGCACAATATGTTGGAAAAAAGAATCTAAAATTTTGATTTTGACGTTTTATAATTGTTTATGATATATGACATAACATCGTTTACACGGAGATTGTTTAGCATTTGTTGTTTACGTTACTATGCGGATTTGCCATTTCGCAATTTGTTGTTTATTTATTATAAACAAGATTATAAACATCAAAACTATCAAGATCCTTCTTAATTTAGACGGAAAACAAGGATAAAATGGAGAAGCATTCATCTAGTATACAAGAATTGGCTGAACAAGCTGAATTAAGATTGGTCCCTAACAAGTCAAAGGAAGCCTATTTTACAGAGTATGAAAAATTAATGAAGTGGATGGAGAGCAAGAATTCGAAAACAGTCAATGAATCAGTAATGCTTGCCTACATGATGGAAATGGTAATATTCCGCAAGTATAATTACTTACTTGATTTTTTGACTAAATGTTTTATATTTCATCACAGTCTAGTATGTATAAATCTTCCTCTCTCTGGTGCATGCATTCAAAACTTCAAACAATGCTAAGGATCAAAAATGGAATAGATTTACTATCCTTTCATAAGCTACATGCCTTTATGAAAGGACTAAATAAAGGATATGAAGCTAAGAAATCATACGTTTTTACAGAAGAAGATTTACGTAAATTTTTCCTAGAGGCCCCTGATGTTACTTTTTTATTTTTGAAAGTACTCAGTTTGTCAGCACAGTTTTGAGAAATATATAATAACAATTTTATTTTCAAGGTTGTCGCTATTTGTGGCGTATTCGGTTCCAGCAGAAGATACGAATTGTGTAATTTACCTATGTCAGATATTAAAAGAGAGGGTTCCGTTCTAATAATTAATATTCGTCCTTCAAAAACTGAAAAAGGTCGAAAATTTGTTATTATTGACGATTCCAGTATTCCTTATGTTCATTTATTTGATAAATACCTTTTATTACGCCCGGACAATGTAACAACAGATAGAGTCTTTTTGAAGTATTCAAATGGAAAATGTGTTAGACAAGTTGTTGGAATTAACAGCTTCGGAAAATGTCCTTCTCGCGTAGCACGTTTCTTGAATCTTCCGGACGCTGAGAAATATACTGGCCATGCTTTCAGGCGGACATCTGCTACGATCATGGCGAATAGCGGAATGACCGTAGATGAGCTTAAACGTCAAGTGGGCTGGAAGTCCTCTACGGTTGCGGCTGGTTACATTGAAGAGTCCACCGTAAATAAAATAAAAGTGTCACAACGTATAGCCGAAGTTGTGAATGGAAATAGAACCAATGTTGCGTCCAATTCGTCAATAAAAACTACGAATATGCAAACAGTAAATGTTGCGAATGTACAAACACTAAATGAAAGCAATGAACTTCAACTGCCGAATATAAAAATATCTAATAACACAAATTGTACTTTCAATTTTTATTTAAAAGAGTATTAAATACCATAAATAAAAAACTTACAAACATATTTCTATGCTGTCTATAACTCCATATGTAAAATGATGTACTGTTAGCGAAATACCAAAGAACTTTCTGCTAGTGGCTTCCTATTCTTCATCGTATACTTTCCCCATTAATAAATCCCAAAATTGTTCATTTGAGCGATGGAATATTTCTTGTATTGTCTTGTTCTCATTCTCATATGTCCCGTAGCCATTGTTGAGTGATTTTGGCAAAGAGGCACGATGCTAAATCAGGCCAAAATAGAACGTGGTTATTCCTATGTTACCAATAAATGAATAATTATTCCAATTTATGAAGACAATTTCCTTTGTAGGTGTTATACATGATTAATTATATTCTAACCTACAAACAGTGGCTTCACGCCTGGTGAATTTTGTTCAAAAATACTGCGCATGTGCCAAGCATATGATGTGAAATGTGTTACATTTTAATAGTGTACAAATGGTGGAATAGAAAATATATTATTTAAAATTCATCACACATTTATATGAATAATTGAAGTAAATCAGTAGGTATTGCTTATTTTCATTGACAATTATAAATAAACAAATTGTTAACGTTTGTTGTTGCTTAGCGACTTTAAAGCACGGCGTGTTTTAATCTTGAGATTAAACACGCTTTTTAGTACGATGATCAGTGATTATGATGCAGGTATAATAAAAAATATATTATTTCTATGTGTTTGTCTTGATGTATAATAATTTATTTTAACAAAATATAACATAAATTATTTTTATTGAGTTTATATTAAGTGACACATAGTTACACACGCCTTTGCTCCGATAGATAAAAACTTCAGTATATTTTACAAATTTCACTATTGTATGGTTCAATTTTATGTACAATAATGAATTTTGATAATTTTAATCAGTCATTCATAATATTTATGAAATCTGATACTGCGTGCCAAACTAGGGTCGTATGGTTACATGCGCCAAATGCCTCGCTAGATTTATACGTTATTATATGTTACAGCATTTGAAAAATATATTATTTATATGTGTGTGTCTTGATGTATAATAATTTATTTTATCAAAATATAATATAAATCATTTTTATTGTGTTTATATTAAGTGACACATAGTTACTCACGCCTTTGCCCCGATAGATAAAAACTTTAGTATATTTTACAAATTTCACTATTGTATGGTTTAATTTTATGTACAATAATGAATTTTGTTAATTTTAATCAGTCATTCATAATATTTACGAAATCTGATACTGCGTGCCAAACTGGGGTCATATGGCTACACGCGCCAAATTCCTCGCTAGATTTATATGTTAATATATGTTTTAGCAGTTGAAGAACATATTATTTATATGTGTGTGTCTTGATGTATAATATATTTTAACAAAATATAATATAAATAATTTTTATTGTGTTTATATTAAGTCACACATAGTTACTCACGGCTTTGCCCCGGTAGATAAAAACTTCAGTATATTTTACAAATTTCACTAATTTATGGTTTATTTTTATGTATAATAATGAATTTTGTTAATTTTAAACAATAATTCATAATATATATATATATATATATATATATATATATATATATATATATATATATATATATATATATATATATATATATATATATATATTATGATTCACTACTATCACAAATAACATTATTTCTTATGAAGTTTGTTTACGATAAACTTAGTATATAAACTAGTGTATAGTTAGCCATAGGCGTCATTTGTATCACTTTCTACAAACTGTTACTATGTTCAACCACGAATCTGTTTAAATAAAGATTTGAAGTTATAAAATAAAAATTAGTTTTTTTTAAACTTCGATTCCAAAAACAAAATTGGCGCAGTCGGTAGGATAGCAAATAAAGAAGGCAGTGTGCTGAAATTCGCCGTAAATCTGCACAACACTTTATTCAACAATTTCAATTGTTGCTCTGTGCGATCGAACAAGTGAAAACACATAAATCTTCACTCCATCAACAATCAACCTAAACAGTGGTTGCACCAGGGTCTAACCACGACCCATCTTTAACCCAATGAGATAAAGGAGATCAGCCCCAGCAGAACATCCCATTCCATCACCATCGACAACACCGAAGGAGCACGGAAAGATACAATTCGCCCGTCCACTTGAAACGTATCAAGACATCTACTACTATGCAGAGATCAACCTACATCATAATAATATTGTTGTAAGTTACAAAACACTCGTAGTAATTACACACACTTTTGCCGGTAATAACAATCGGTCCGTGAACAAATACTGTTATACTAAGGGTTCTGAGGAACGGCTAACGCTGTTAGGAATCAGAACGAGCCCCGACACAAGGCATATACAAATTACACATAATAATACAAAATAAATATATAATTAATGAACTCTGACAATATTAGAGAATTAGAAGACAAATTTAGACTTCTACCTGTATCAAATAAACAAAGTACCAACAAAATTAAACAGATAGTAACAGAGGCCATAAATTCACCTTTACCATATTCAGTTGAAGAATTAACAAAATCTAAAATTAAATTCAGCATGGCCATTTCTACGATCAGTGATATCAGAAACTTCATTGATGGAGTTCCGGAATATGATGGAGAGGTAAAAACCCTCCCGGAATTCATCAATGAAGCTGACAATTTTTATTCAGTAATGAATACGTTAAACCTTACAGCCATACAAAAAACATACTGTTTTTCCATGCTAAAAGGAAATGTACTCATAAAGCTAAACATATTCTAAGTACACAAGAGTTCAACTCTTGGGAAAAGATAAAAACTTATCTTCAGAATAATTTCGAAGATAAGAGTACGTATATCACGACACTGCCAACATTAATTCGGATTACTCACACGAACGATATTAATAATACATTAGAAAAATTCAAAATCGCGTATCACAAAATCACATCAAAAATAGCCCTATTAACATATAAACAAGAAGAAAAGAAAGCAATATCAACGGAAATACAAACACTAATCACTACATACTTTATCTCGTTAATACCCTTGAACTTAAGAACACTATTTATCAGCAAAAACATACAAACTTTGGACGAATGTGAATAAATACTCACTAACGAATTCAACTTTACACAAGTACGCAAATCACCACTCCACAAAATAAACAATCAATCCAACACACAAAACCCTTTTTTAAAGCAATTTAACCCACCTCCACGAAAATTCCCAGGACAAGAATTTCCCTCAAAACCATTTAATTCTCAACTTGCAAGACCCTTAGGTAAACAAATGTTTGCCAGACAGAATATCAAAAATGGTACAGAGACAAGACAACAATTTAAACCAATACCTATGTCCGGAATGACAAGAACAACAACACCCATGTCCACACAGGCAATAAAAATAAATTACGCCTTAGAAACACAAGATCCCGAAGATACTTGTGACAACGAAATTAATGATGAGGACGTAAATAACGACCAAGATGAAACATTCGATAATCAATCTTTTTTAGATTACGACCCCGACCAGATAAAAGAAAATATGTGATGTTATCAAACACAAAAACGATCCCGATTATCACATATCAAAATTTCAAAATTCTCATAGATTCAGGTTCAAATATAAACTTAATAACGGAACAGACAATAAAACAAAATAAAATGAAGGTTCTTAAAGAATTCCTTACTTTTAGAACAGCGACGAGCAAAGTAAAATGCGATAAGTATGTAGAGATTAAAATATTCGGAAAAACCCACAAATTTTTCATTTTAAATTTTCACGCAGAATGTAATTTATTATTCAGAACAGATATGCTCCGCGATACGAACACAATAATAGACTTTACAAATAACACGGTTCAAATGAAACAGATGAAGTTTAATATTCAAAATTTGGACAAAAAAGATAAAGAAACATATGTGCGAATACGCAATGAACATTTAAAAACAGAAACAAAGAGTAAATCATATAAATTATTAAGAAAATATGACTCACTATTTCCTAAAGAAAATGAAACATTAACATCCACTAACAAAATAAAACAAGAAAAACGATTTATAGAACCGCAGAAGTTAACAAAATAAATAAATTAAAGACATTAACCGAAGCATATATAAAACAAAACCCCCGATTAATAACCAAATTCAAAAAACCCTTATACCTGAAATCCAAAATAAAGAATTATAACGATAAGTTCAAAACAATAAACATAAAAACAAAAAGCAGAGAACGAAAGGTGAAAATTGACAAGATCAAAATTTAACTGTTTCAGAACCTCACATTGGTTCACCGAAATATAAAACATCACAAGTAACCCCGGATTTCTATTACATACAATTGGCAAGTGCTTCCTAAAAGAAAGCGAACAATTACACTATTATTATAACGACATAAATCCAATATACACTGAATACACAAAATTATAGCAACTTAGTAGGTATACTGTAGGGATACGGGCTCAACTTCCGGTCTCCATCGAGCTCGATGGCATGTGCCATCGACTTCTTGCAGCGACCCAGATTTTTTAGCAGCCTCTGGTAGTTTTTATTAGTTCTTGCATGCACCCCTTAACGGTTAACCCCAATGTTTAATGCCCAACCCCAAAATTTGGGATGAGGGTTGAGGTTTGAATTAGGGTTGGAGGATTGGAGTTTGGAATTTGGATTCTGAATTGGAATCTGGATCTGGAATCTGGATTTGGAATCTGGATTTGGAATCTGGATCTGGAATCTGGATTTGGAATTCGACGCCTAGATGGCGTTGTGTTATGTGTTTTAGTTTTTGGAGTATAGATGGTGTCTACGGTTGCGTAAAAAATAAAAATTTTAAATTGAAATTTATTTTTAATTTTATTTTATTACAATTCATATAACACAAAATTGTTTACTATATTCAATGGTAGCCTACGTTTTTAATACAAGGCTGGGAAACAACTCAAATTTTGTTTCAAATCTGGCCAAAAACTCTAGTTCCAAAATCAGTGATGAGGGTGCGATTTACTTTTGCTATCATTTAAAAGACATTTTTAGTATGTTAGAAAATCAATTTAGCGGTTATAATTTTTGAAAATATTCAATTATTTGTCACTTGGACATATGTAAAAAATGGTTATAACGTTGTTATACGATTATTTTGAACTAGAATTTTTTTGACAAATTGTAATGTTTCCCGGCCTTGTATTAATAACGTAGGCTACAATTCAATACAATACTTTTTAATGGGGTACACATTCCCGAATTGGTTACCATTGGAGTTAGCAATCACCAAAAAACCTGTAATTTTCTACATATTAACACGTGGCCGAAATTCAATATGATAAGGTTGTTCTGTTGCGGTTAAAACTTACTAAAAATAAAAATAATTATAACAGCAATATAAGATAATATTGTTTACTGTGGTTGAAGGTTTTTTCTAATTAACCACAATATTATATTTGATAATATATGCAGGAAACTTAATATGATAAAGTTATTTACTGCGGTTAGAGTTTTTGTTTTAATTAACCACAATATTATACTTGCTAACACTTGCAGGAAATTTAATATGATAAAGTTGTTTTGTTTCGGTATGGTTTTTTCTAATTAACCACAAATACTTGTAATCATTTACATATTAACACGTGCGGGAAACTTAATACGATAAAGTAGTTTACTGCGGTTATAACTTTTGTTTTAATTAACCACGATATTATAAATGTTAACACCTGCAGGAAAGTTAATATGATAAAGATGTTTTGTTACGGTTAGTGTTTTTTCTAATATACCACAAAAACTTTAAACCTAAGAGATTGGGAATTGTGAATTGGTAATTGGTATATTGATTAGTATTGGGAATCTTTTTTATATTTAAATACAGATTATAATATAATATTATATAATATGTGTCAGCAAAGAGTATGTGGTTTAAAAAGTTGATAAACAAAAACCAACCCAGGAATGTGACAACGGTGAAACGAGCTAGAAACCAGCAATGTGGATATGGGGTTACACAAAAATTAAAGAAAAAATACTTTAAATTCAAATTTATTTCGTTACAATTCATATTACATAAAATTGTTTATTACATTTAATACAACAATTTTTAATGGGATACACATCCCCGACTTTGTGACCATTGGAGACATGAGCGGGTTATCCGTGGAATGCCTGTAATTATTCTGGAATTCTTTCAGAAATTTACACTATTTGCCATAAATTTTAAGTAGGGTGCAAACCATAATAAACTCCATAGGTAAATAGCATATTTCTTCTGGTAACATAAAATCCAAAATTCGACAATAATTAAATTATTTAAATGATGCCATACATTTCTTAATGCACAGTTTTGCGTATGTGATTTACATAAATTTAATTCAAACGATTAATCTAATTCTTTTTATCGAGGACATAAAAACATTCAATGTAAAGAATTTTTAATTTATGCAAATCTAAGATATATTATTCAACCATTTAATTTTATCAGATTTTTTAACATAAATTTTGCAAGCACCACTAAACATACCTTGGACAATATTCTTCAAAGACTAGAATTCATATCACCTGAAACCCATTCTTAATGATAATATTTTTTTTAACTTTTAGTATTCAAATAAGAGAAAGAATAAGGAAACAAATATAATTAAAAATCAAATGAATTCGTATCAATATTTAAAACGGCAATTTCTTTACATATGAATGTCATAATCATCAGCTTTAAATATTTAAAAGCATTATAAATCTGATATGCAAGCAGTCATGTTTAAACTGTTTAATGTTCAGAAACTAAATGCTTTTCTAGACTTCTATACAAGAGTTATATTATTACTCCTATACTTTTTTTAATTATTGGAAAAATAATTCTTTTCGTTTCGAATTCTGATTCAACAAGTACCAAATCACCCTTTTTTAGAATTTTTCATTTACATATTACTAACATTATATATTAACGGGTTATAATGAATTATTTTATCATGTATAATTAATCAGTATGCAGTTGTATTTTCAGATACATTTTCATTTGTCTCAAATTCCAATCATATATGTCTCACTTTGATGCGAACAATCTATGACTATCAGGGGTACTTTATTAATGAAGTCATAAGGTGTAAATGAAGGCTCACATGGTCGTTCATAGTAAGAGAACAGAAATTGAGTGTACATTTCATATAACATAGCCCAATGATTATTTTTAATATTTAAATTTAAATTATCATATGGATACATATTAGAATTTAAATACAACTTAATATTACTTAAATTACATTGATCCAATTTACTGATATCTTTATTAAATTTATTCTAGAGATTACTCTGAAATCCCACGATGACAAAACGCGGTGTTTCCAACTGTGATGTAGTTTTGATAGCCCAGGAGTGACGTTGTGTTTTTTTGCATGTGCGGATATTCATGAAGTTTCCATCTCATCATGTAAATATTAAATACTTTTACATTTCCCATCTTGTTTAGCATTGGAGTTATCAATCCGTGGGTGATTTATACATTTTGATGTTTATAAATCAAATACCTCTGTAGAATCTTATACAAGTTGTATTTATTATTGTTGTACTAAATTGGTGGAAAAAATAAGCCCCTCCCCTTTTAAATTTTCATTCAACATTAGTTTTACTTATCCATCTATTATGTTTATTTTCGAACCCAAGCCATTTAATAAATACCATATTGCCCTTCTTCTTTAAAATTTTTTCAACAAGATATACATCAGGATACTTTACTTTTTGTAACTCATATTCATAAAATCCCCCTTTTAAAATTTGCCCAGCCTGATCTTTAAGAATATAAGTAATAGGATTGGTTAATTGAACCGAATGTATTGTAAAAATTTCATTAGACCAATTAGGAGTATAACCTTTCACAAAAGCCCCTCTATATTTGCTTATTCGAACAAAATCACCTACTTTAAATTTTGCTTTCCCAACCATTTTAATATTACTGTAAACACTGTCAAGAAGTAATTTTTCATTCTTTTTACTAACATTAATAGGTTTCATACTAATAGTTCTGTGTTTTGTATTATTATATTTTTCCGTAAGTTTAGGTAATAAACTCAACCACTTATATGTTCCTTGTAAACTAAACGATTTCCACATCATTGATTTGAAAGTACGGTTTACTCGCTCAACAACAGATGCTTTTTTAGTACTATAGCTTGAATAATGATTAATATTATATTTATTCATTAAATTTTGAAAATTTTGATTATAAAATTCTTTTTCCAAATCAGTTTGTAAATTTTGCGGAATTCTATTGCTACTAAGCAAAATACTTTTTATAGCTCCTGTAATTTCAAAACCTGTTTTGTTTTTAACAGGCTTAGTCCACAAAAATTTGGAAAATACATTAATTACAACTAAAATGTAGCGATAGCCTTCATTTACTCTAGCATAAGGAATCATTTCAACCAAATCAGCCTGAAATAAGTCATCTATTCCCTATTTGTAATTACACGCCTTCTGTGAAAGTTCACTCGTGCTGGTCTATGCATTTCTTCTACAATTTCACGTTTAATTTTCGACATAGTTAACAGGTATTTCCAGTGCAATTTCCATATATAATTCACTAGTTCTTAAGCTCATAGGACTGGGATATATTATCAATTTATCCCCCTTTACAACATGTTTACCAACTATTATTGAGATACGAGGTTCATTATTAAATCGATAGTTTAGGCGCTCTTTTGGATTATTTATATTAATTTCAATAATTTTACCTGTACAAGGTAAATTATAAAAAGATAAATTAGAACTGTTTATTATATTACAAGTATCACCTTCTAGTTTTAATTTTAAATTTATAACAATGATGGATTTTAAATTACTTTTCACTTTAGATAATTCTGTTTGGAAATCATTTTTTAGTATATTTATTTTCTTTATGTAATTTAATTCTAAATTTTTAATTTGTCTTGAAATAAGAGGTATTATTTTATTAATATATATTTTAGTTTTATGATGCTCGATATGACGTCCAAACTTAGCAAGAGTCATTATTAAACTGTCACTATTTTATAACTCCAGCCTCTTTTAACTCCTCAATTATAGATATAATTTCATTATTGTGTCCTGTATGACCGGCATCACGTGATGCAATTAAAAGTCGCAATCGATCAACCAGTTCATTTACATTATCCCAATATACATACTCCAATCGTTTTTTAGTTAATTTTTTTAAATAACTTTCACCTAACGTGGCACTTGGTTTTTTTGGATATTGAACTTATATGTTTTAAAGCTAGACTTGCACCTGTCATGTAACTTGGTTTTTTAGGAATTGAACTTAATTTTTTAGAAGCTGGAACAACTTTCCTCCGAGTGTCTAACATTGGGGCAATAATGGAAGTATATTTTTGAGATCTAGTCCCTAAAAGTTGCTCGCTATCACTATAATGTCGATGGGCAGCATTTGTTCTTTTTACAATATCAGCATAATTCTTTCTATCGGTTTCAGTATACGCCAGTGGTTGCTTTTTAAATAAGAGCTCATATAGACCAGGTGTTCCGACATACTTTAGATTTTGTACAATTATATCCTTACCCACAATTTGTAACTCGGAATTACCTATAAAAAATTTATCAGTATTCACATCATGACGCACGCCATATTTGAAATCAAATAAATCTTTGTCGTCTGTTACCATTTCTTCAACATATTGTCGTGGTAATGGATCATACTGATCTAAATACTCCCTGAATGAGGGCTCTTGAGTTAAATTCAAAATATCCTCTCTAGTTATTGATGGGCGGTTTTCAATAATAGGTGACTGATTTTCAATAAATACGTCAGCATCAACCCCACTCTCGTCCATTGATTCTGCTACTACACTTGTTTCTAAAAATTTGGGGCCTACTAAAGTTTCATTTTTTTCAGATATTTCCTCCTCCTCCTTTACTTCTTCTTTCGGTTCACTTTTAACTTCTTCTTTTATATTAGCCATTGGCAAATTAATGGCAATATCTTTTAAAGACTTGGTAATTGGTTTATACTGCGATTCTAATTCAATTTTTGTATGTAATGCACCAAACTTCTGCTTAATAATGTTTCTAGTATTAATTATATCATTTGTTAATTTTTCATTCATTTTACTTTATGCTCGCAATAAACCAGTTTTGAACAGCTATTAGGGATATTATTTGAAGCGACTGGTAAAACAAGGCCAAGATCACACACCAGCTCTGGAATAGATGTTAGACAAAAACAGACCTGATAGCAAATAACCAGCTCCGAAACCGGTGTTTAAATTGAGAAAGCTGTTCTTTGTAGAAACAGGTAAAAAGCAGATCCAATAGCAGATAACCAGCTGATAACCAGATAAAAACAGGTAACAAATAACCAGCTCCGAAACAGTTGTTTAAATTAACAAAGTTGTTATTTGTAGAAACAGCTAAAAACAGGTCTAATAGCAGATAACCAGCTCATAACCAGATAAAAAAAACAGATCTAATACCTGTATAAACAACTTAAAACAGGTGAGATTTAAATTTAATCTGTTACTGTTCTATTTATCCTGGTCCAGATGTTTATCTTAATGTTTACTTTATGATAGCTAACCACCAACTGAGGCATCTTAGCTTGTGGAACCGTTATTTATTATAATATACTGATCAAAGCCTTTACGGTAACGCCCACTATGTAAGTCACTTTCTTTATTAATAACCACAAAACCATACTTGTCACGCCAACAAAAAGAACAGAGGTCCTTAAACTTTTCATATGGCATATCTGTATTAACGTGATCAGAATGTACATGTTTTAAATTCATATCGTCTTGTTTAAATAATATTAATAGGATAACATTATCCCGTATAAGATGTTTAGAGATTCTTGTATATGTTTGACATAAATAAAAACAATCTATAGCCTTATGACGACCCATGCAAAAGTATTCTTTAATTAAATCCTGTTTATCGCACGCCACATCATCAAATATAAACACTGAGTTGCATTGCGCATTGCACGGTTTCTCAATATCTACGTTTTCGTTATATGCAAAGTATCCTACTTCTTCAATAGGTTCTAGTAACATTTCTAAATACTTATATTTAGGCTGGAATAATGACTTTGAGTATATATATATATATATATATATATATATATATATATATATATATATATATATATATATATATATATATATATATATATATACATTTGAAAAACATAGACCATTTTCATTCTCTAAAAGTGCGATCATTACGTTTGTCTTGCCGCATCCGGAGGGACCTGATATAATACATCTAACTATATCCGGTAACAATGTACTATGACGTGGCTCACTACTAGCATTAATAAAATCATAATTCTTGACCTTAAAGTCATTACTTTGCTTTACAGTCTGCATTTTGATATAAATAAGGATGTAAACGTTACTCCAGTACAATTCGTCACTGACTGCGGAAGAGGCAGAACGTGTGCTCTTTAAATAGGCATGATGAGAATGCAGAAAAAGAACAAATCTGACAAAAGTTTGTCGTTCGGCAACGTAGTCAACCGCACGGGGAAAGCAATAAAAACAAATAGTAGTGGTTCTGATTTAAATAAATCTACAAGAATAGCTTTACGAAAAGATAGGAGAATCAAGCGAAAAATTAAAAATCGCCATGGGTAAAGGTCTCTACTTAAAACCATATCGAAAGGGACGTGGACTGCATTTAAAAAACTACCAATAGAATTGCCATCGCGGGCATTGAGTAATATTGATCTTCAGAAATATGCAAAGGAACTGAAAATTGCATTTTTTAGAGGGGTATTCATGAGAAATAATTTGTCTACAAAAGTAAATCGTAACGAATGCGCCATTGTTAATTTGGATAGCAATGATGGACCAGGGTCGCACTGGGTAACTTATAAAAAACGTAATAATTTAGTTATATATTTTGACAGTTACGGAAACCTGCCACCGCCAAAAGAACTAGTTAGTTATTTTGGAAACAAGTGTTCAATACACTACAATTACAGTAGGTACCAACCTTATAATAGTGTAAAATGCGGTCACTTGTGCTTAGCATTTCTATATGAACATGAACAATCCTGATTACTCCTCAGAATTGATTAATCTATCATGTCATACACATTTACGCCTTCAGTACTAATTCAGTTATAACTGAAAATTTTGACCCTCCGATTATACTCGATGAGGATTCGGAGTATGTACTCGGGTTAATAAATTTTGGAGTATATAATGCGCTGTCGAATATCGATAATCAAAATAATAAATTTTATATTGCTAGTGATGTAATTACTATTCCCGAAGGTTCTTACGAAATAGATGATATAACTAAATTCTTACAAAAGAAGTTAGATGCGGGTACTCAATTAAGTATTGTAGCAAATAATAATACTCTTAAGTGTGAAGTTAGAAGCAATAAGAAAATAAATTTTAGACCAAATGATTCAATCCGTGATATTCTCGGTTTTAATCCACGTCGATTAGATGCTAATAAATCACATGAATCAGATAACCCCGTTTCTATAACTAAAATAAATGCAATATGAATTGAGTGTAGCATAACTACAAATTCTTATTCAAATAGTAAAAAAGTGCACATAATTCATGAATTTTTCCCGCGCGTCCTGCCTGGATACAAAATTATAGAGGCTCCAAAACAAATAATCTATCTACCAATCAACACGCGAGTAATAACTTCCTTAACCCTTAAAATAACAGATCATAGGGGAAAATTAGTTAATTTTGGAGAGGAACTCATCACGGTAAGACTACATCTTAAAAAACAAGATGGGAATAATTTTTAATCATGCTATTCGCAAGCATATAAATACTGCTCGATATTGTAATTACATCATTCGTAAGAAAACTGTTGACGGGTTAACACCCATCAATTATCAGTTTTTAAAATCACTTGGGTTTAAAGTTCAATTTGGATGACAATAAACAAAGAAAGCGGATAAAAGCATTTATTATTTGGATTTGAGTTTATTATAAAAAGTCTAAAAAATTATTCTCTGCATTTAGCAAAATGAACGGCAAATATTAAATGTGTCAGAAAAGGCCTTATTTGATGATTCAATCAGTCATGCGGAGAAACACACCCATAAACCGTATGCTGCTACAGCTTTCAACAATAATGATGAGATTCGCATTCCAATACAGCAACAAGACTTATATACTCAACCGTGGAATAGTTTACTTTATATAGAGGGTAAACTTCTCACACATGATAATAAAGTGTCGACAACAGCTAAATTAATAAATAATGCATTTGCATTCTTATTTAGTGAAATTCGATATGAAATTGGAGGAATAGTAATAGATAGAGTTCGAAATCCTGGAATAACTTCAACTATGAAAGGTTATGTCTCTTACAATACAAATGAGAGTAATCGTTTACAAAATGCCGGCTGGTTACCTTTGGTTGATACAAAACATATTGTTGATAGTAACGGTAATTTCAATGTATGCATCCCCCTTAATAAGCTCATAAGATTTTGCGAAGATTTAATTTTTTTTTTTAAATATACAACAAGAATTAGTTCTAATACGAAGTAGCACTGATTTGAATGCGATTGAAGACAGCAACGCCACTGAAAATATGAAAATTGAATTAAGTAAAGTTCATTGGAAGATTCCACATATATCGGTAGCCGATGCCGAGCGGCTAATTCTTATGAAGTATATAGAAAAGAGTGTTAATTTGGTGATAGCTTTCCGTAGCTGGGAACTGCATGAATATTCACTCCTACAAAAAACACAACGTCACTCCTGGCCAATCAAAACTACAACACAATTGGAAACACCTCGTTTCATCATTGTTGGATTTCAGACAGATCGCAAGAATAAACTTAATAAAGACATGAGTAAATTTGATTTGATCACTGTAATTTAAGTAATATTAAGTTGCATTTAAAGTCTGATATGTACCCATATGATAATTTAAATTTGAATATTAAAATTAACAACTGGGCTATGTTATATGAAATGTACATTCAATTTCAATTGTCTTACTATGAACGACCATGTGAGCCTATATTCACGCCTAATGAATTTATCAATACAGCACCGTTGGTAGTCATAGATTGTTCACATCAGAGTGAGACATTGAAGTCAGGTAATGTTGATATAAGATTGGAATTTGAAACAAATGAAAATATGCCTGAAAATACAGCTGCTTATTGCTTAATTATACATGACAAAATAATTAACTATAATCCATTAACAAATATTGTTAGTAATATGTAATTTTTTTAATGTAAAATAAATGTTTTACAAAAATTATAATTTATGAATGAATGTATTTGTACATCCTCCTCACCATCATTAGCTACTCCCTCAATATTTATTTCAGATTTAAAATTTGATTCATTATTTAATGTTATATCTATGCCTCTTTATAGTTGTTTGTGTTTAAAGGCTAAAAAAACACTACACCTGAAGACAAAGTTTAAGGCCTGACGCGAAGCGGAGGACCTTTATTTTTTAAGGGCGTAATACTTCTAAAATTCATATAATTATATAAAGGCTAGTATCATTACCGAGCGTTTTGCCGCTTTTATAGTCCGGTGGGTAGTAAAACTGACAAAAAAGCCCAGCGGGCGTAATTTTCAACTTATCGCCATAGTACCAAATTGTAAACAACCTATTTATAAAGTTGTGTGTAATAATATACTTACATGTTGTAATCCAGTGCTATTTATACGTACTCTTTATATGAAGGTTCAGAATAAAATACATTTTTTGTTTTAGCATATTTATTAACAAAAATTATAAACCCATGGGCAAGTGTCAGTGTATAAACAATTTACAATTCGCTTATCATCATATGAACTTAACGCTAACTTATTTAGTTTAATAGTAAATACAACATGTTTCTTCGACTTTTTACTGATCCCTGTTTACTATTATATTACTAAATAAACATTTATAATAATCATCAAAATATATTGTTTTTAATGATCCTTCTGTTATTCTCTTTGCTTTTTTATTAAATTCTTCAGTTATTTCATTATTAAGTACTTTATACCTATACATTTTTCAGCTCTTGTTAAAAATACGCATTATCAATGAAGAGATTGTAATGGGCCGCCAGTTATTGATATTGGAAGGATCGCCCCCTTTCGGGATAAGCGTAGTCCTACAAAGTTTTAATTCCGGAGGGACGGACGAAGAATAAAGGATGCCTTCGCACTACTAGTGCCTTCGCGTCCATCTTTTTTACATCCTTCGCCCTAACTCCGTCAGGCCCGGCTGCAGTGGCCTTTAGCGTACCAATTATTTTTCCAATCTCCTCTTGCGTGATTGGCCGATAGGAAGAATCAGGCCCATAATCAATGGGAAGCACCGGTTCGCGGTCCGGTGGAGACTTTTGTCCAAAGATCCCAGTATAGGCGCGTTCAACGACATCGATCTCCGGATACACTATGGGCGAGTTAAGATCGCTCTCGTCAAAAAGGCTGGCAACTATTCTCCGCCTGTCTCTCCTGCAAAGGTCTTGCATCTTCTTATACTCAGCCGAGCGAGCCTAGCCCTGGCGGCCTTTTTGCTTACGGCATGGCGCATCCTGGGGCTTATTACTTGAACTGGTGGACGCAACTGCTTCGTCGCGTCGCTGCCCGTCGTTATTTGTTGCTTCTTTTGGTGTTCTTATGTTGGAGCGTTTATGCCTTGCATTTGCTGCTGTATTTCCCCCGCGTGCGTTTGAACCCAGCATACCGATAAGCGCGGACAGGGCGTCGGGTACACAACCACCAAGAATCTCGTGGATGCACGCCGCATACGTTTCGTAATCTTCGGCGTCTGCTAAAAGAACGAGAAACTCCTGTACGGGATCTCGTTCTATACTCTCATCATAGCCAACGGGTGCGGACAGTGATCCCATGGGGTTGCTAGACACCGACCCATTGTCCCGTTGGCTTTCGGTTTCAATGGCGGGACAGTGAACGGAGGCGCCGATACTCATATCGACACCATCCGAGCCCGAGCATATACGTACAGTGTGTCTGCAAGTATTCATTTTTATTAACAGCTATCGACACTATATTTCGTTTGAGTAATATTAAAAAAACTTTGTGTGTGAAACTTTTCACATGCCACATGTTTAATATGTCTACACAGCACTGCATATACATGTTGTGCCTATGCATGCATATACATTAATATATTTGTATTAACTTTGGTTATTTTATTTAAACTTATCCATATATTACGTACTATGTGTGTGCACTCTCAAGTATATACATCATATATACTATATATTGAATTTTGTTCAACACTTATTTTTATACATACCTTTGCTCCTATAGTACCCATCAGGCCAGAAATAAATGACATAAAATGTGTGCTCGACACTACTAGTGTATACGAGAACCTAATGGAACACTTGCCGGTGTTTTCATATGATGAAATTCTTACTTGGGTAGTATTTTGAGTTAGTATAAATTGTTCATCGACACTAAATATATGTAATGTATGTGAATTCCAAAAAATTAACATTTTCTCGTATAATATCTATCAGGGTAGAAAAAATTAACAAATGGGGTGTGATTATTTCGATTTTCACATGCCGGGAGCTATTGGACCACATCCCGTCTTCCGAGCGGTGCTGGGTTAGACACACACTATCACGCACTGGCAATTTTTGTAATTTTTTGATGGTTTTTCTTAAATAACTTTTAAACTAAATGAGATAGACATTTGCGGTTTGAAAATTTCTATCGGTTGAAAAAAAATTCAGCAAGGAATTAAATTTTAATTTTTAATAACTCGGAAAAGAAAAGTTATACAGATGTGTTGTTTAAACGGATTTATTAGGCAGACATTGTTTTAGAAGTAAAAAAAGTTTCAGGAATTTTAGCCGGGTGAAAAAAATTTCTGTAAAAAATTAATATTAATTTTTTTAATATCTTAGAAAGTAAAAGAGATACAATTTTGTGGTTTAAAAATTTGAATTCAGCGGACATATTTCTATATGTACCAAAAGTTTTAAGACTTTTTGTCGGTTAAAACAGCTGCTAGTAAAGAAAATATGAAATAATAAGTATACAAGAAAGCTCGGACATTGAATTTTAGTGCGGTAGTGAACCGTTAGCTTCGCATTACGTTTATGTTAGGCTTGGGAAAAAGTTTTTCTTTAATAACTCTGAAAGTAAATGAGATAAAAAAATGTGGTTTAAAAATTTGAATTTAACATTCGAGGCGCTATACGTGTACTAAATATAAAAAATTTCAGACGGCTAAAAAAAAATCAGCAAGAAATTAATAATTAATCTGATTACTACGTGCCATACTCGGGTCATATGGGTACTTGCGCCAAATGACTCGCTATATTTATACGTTATTATATGTTATAATATTTGAAAAAATATGTTATTTATGTGTTTCTTGTTATAAAATAATTCGATTTTAATAAAATATCACATAAATAATTTTTATTGTGTACTATAACACAATCATTAATAATGAAATCTGGTACTGCGTACTAAACTAGGATAATAATATGTTTTAACAAAATATAACATAAAAAATAATTTTTATCGTGTTCGTATGAAGTGACACATATTTACTCCCGCTGTATACGCGCGCGTGTGTCTATCTGCGTAATAATATATTCTAACATCAGAAATGACTATGTTTAATTTTTGATAATCATTAACTATCCCAACACTCTACACACAAATACTGTTGTCTGTCATAAGGACAAACAATGTGTTTTCTCTTTAAAAGAATATCTATTCTAATATCTGATATGACTATGTTTACATTTTTACACAAATAACATTATACCATGGGTTCTTCTTTATTTAACAATTATATTATTATAATATTTGATTTCACTATGTTTAACTTTTATTCTAACTTCAAAATTCTATCTACTTGTACACATGTCTATGTGAACATATTTATTCTTACTAAGAATATTTAGGTGTATATATATATATATATATATATATATATATATATATATATATATATATATATATGTGCATACGGTACGTAGTCACTTCATATACGGGAACCTACTGGCCGTTGTGACTTCATATATAACGTTGTGCAGTGACAACGTTTCTTATGTAATTTTATTTTTCTACCACTACAAGGCTAAACAAGTGTAAATACGAAAATTGTGTTGGAAGTCAAATATACCCCCAGTACCCTTAAATTTGTCACTTTAGTTCATGCGTTTACCGCTGGCGTTGTAATCGCTATTAGTGTCAGGTATACACAATGCGATGTTACTTCCGACGTGTATATAGCATTGGGAAGTACTTAGTCACTTCCGAAACTTGGCAACAGTGTATTATAGTATGTAATTGTAGTTATGTTTTTTCCAAAGATGAGTGGGACTGGAAACACAATTTATATAATAAATTTTTATTAACAATATACAAATAAAAAATATCATATATTAATAATGGATGAAAAATTTACAAAAAATACCACTGTTATCTGTAGCACGTATTACTTAAAAAATTTGTCTTCAATAAAATTAGATTTTCCAATTTAATAAGATATACTGTCAACGGAAAAATATTGTAACTAACATATGTGTTAAATGGCCATTAGTGAACTCAAAAATTTAAATGTCTCAATCATTAATCAATCTCCTTAACACACGTAATAGTAATTATCAGAGGCGTAAACTTTTAATTTTGGCTGTGGGTGCATTATTTTTATTTTCAATATGGGTACCTGTATGTTTTTTTTTATAAATGCAAATAATACAGTAAAAAAAATTCTTATTTTATTAGTCATATATTAAATTATGTGTACATTTAACATATATATAATTAATATCTATTAAAAAAAAAAATGTTTCTAGTAGTTATATACAGTTATCTCTAAAACACTTAGACACGGCTTGAGAACAGATTCCTGGACACAAAGTAACACGATATCTTAATTTACCAATATGCAAAACACCGAAAGTGTACCATTTAGTAAAAAAGTATAATTTTGCTTATAATGACAAAACGCTTTGTTCGGTTTAAATGAAATTTGCTATAATAATCCATAATGATGTCATCTTTTAAGATAATATTTGTTATTATTAGTGAGCCACTACTGTATGAAATTTAGGTGTCACGACAATAATACATTCAATGGTAAACTTTTCTGTCTCTGCGTAAGTTGTGATATCTGTAACGATTTCGGCAGAAAAACATAAAATATAAGTGACGGCACAGTGCAATTTATAATAGTATATTGTGTTATTAGGAGTAAAAGTGATACTTTGTGTGGCGAGCATGCAAGTTTGCACGACGAGCGTAGCGAGTCGGACAATTGCATGCGAGGCACACAAAGACACTTTTACTCCGAATGAAACATTATATTTTTTTTCAAACGCACATATTTAAATGAAATTATTTAAAACTTGACGTTATTAAAAACATTTTCCGTGAAGTAGGTACGTTTGCGGATTTCAATTGCTCTGTTGCTATGGATACTTTCGTATGTGTTCACTTTTTGTCATAAACATTCAAGTGAAAATTTTCACACTTTTACGTTTTGACGTTTGAAAAGAATTATATAATTTTATATCCTCTTTGTGTGAAATTGAAAATGTTGCAATTTGAAGAATTAAAATGTACACCTCCTGAAGTTGTGGAATTAGAGAAGGCTGCTATTGATAAATTGTTCCCAACTAAGTCCAGCAAGTTCTATGAACCGACGTATAAGAGATTTCTTCATTGGTGTGATGAGACATTAAAAATTATTCTCGGCATACTTATCGGAAATGGCAAATCAATGTAAAATGAAAAGCTGTATGTGGTCACAATATACACTGATAAAATCAATGATAAACATTAAACATGGGATAAATATTGGCAATTATTTAAAACTTCATGCTTATGTTCTTATTTGATGTTTCAGATGAGAAATATTTGGCGATATTCCCATACTTTTCTTCTTTATTTAAGGAATGTAATTCATTCATTTTGTTAATCTTGTGCCTAAATTTTACATTTCTATCTATATTTCAATTCATCTTCCTACAATATAATCTTTTTGTATCACTTTAATTCGAAATATTCTTATCTTTATTACCGTCCCTGTTATTGTAATCTGTACGTCTACTGTACTTTAATTATATTATTTGTTATTTCGTTAAAAGTATGTAAACTGTCTATATTTCATTTTATAGGTTATCAATTTAAATCTTATGTCAGTAACTTTACTCTTAGGTTATCTAGTGAGTTATAGTGACATTTATGGCGATAATACAGATTTCTATTGTACAAGTTACTTCATCTGATTCTATATAGTTTCTATGGCGTAGAAATAAGCTATTTCTACTCCAGCGGCGTAGAAATGAAACTTCTACTTTGTGAATCAAGTCACAAAAGATGTCATTTTTATGACGTTTGAAAAAAAATTGCATCTAGCAATCTATCCAAATGTCAAACAACTAATTTTTAATGCCAGTAACAATAGACTTTTTCAATTTAAAGAGATAGAAGATATGCGTAATGGAGATCTGCCCACAGTAAGAATAACAGTGATCCATGGCGTTTGCTTCTAAAAAAATTAGACGTAAGATGTGAGAAATATATCAGATAATTTTTAAAAGTCTTATCGAAATAAGTTACAAAAGCTTTTATTGAAGTTAAAATGTCTAGCGATGCAAATTTTCACCGAGAATACAGGTATTTTAATGACTGCAATATTTTTGACTTGAAAAATTGACAACTGATTTTTACAATGTATGAAATATAATTAAAATGTTAGAGTAAAATTAATGTGGCTGCTGCGCACCCACAATTTTACTTTCTTCGGGTGCATGTGCCTCCGGGCACCCACGTAGTTTACGCCCTTGGTAATTATCATCTCTAGCTAATAAAGACTTAATGGAAAAACGTTGGCAAAAACCACTACTATTGCCTCTAGTAGAGGACATAAAAAAAATAGGGATGGAACTTTAGCCTTGGCAATAGAAAATTTAAAAATACTGTTATCTGGGAATAAAAATGAAAATGCATATAAATTATTATCACAGTGTACATTGGCACTTCTCATCATTTTTAATAGACGCAGAATAGGGGTCAGTAATGCGTGATAATATAACCTATTAATAAACTGTCAACGGAAATAGTAAATAGTTACCTTGCATGTAATGCCCAATATTTTACTTGTTACTCACGTACAAACTAGATTAAAATAAAAATTTGACAAAACATTGCCTGATCGTTCAAATGACAGCACGATAGTTACTATCACAGTTACTAAGCAGTCCAAATAAACAATGTTTACAGAAGAAGAGTACAATAGCGAATTCTAGGTGAAGCAATGTCTAATAAAATTTTATTTTATTATAATAGTATATTGTACAACGACGCTTTATTGAATGCTCTTATTACCGTGGATGAGCGAGCAAGTGTTCTGATCATCCGAGATAATAATAGCCATTATAGCGAGTTGTACTTTATCTACGATTAATGTAATATATACAATATTTTTTATAATTCCGTTTCATAGCCACAAATTAAATAATCCACATGACGCATTTTTCATTGAAATTAGTTAGGTTAACACTATAATGTATTGTGATGTAACCATGGTGATGTATATATCTCTTGTTGATTTTTTTTTTCATATGTATTTTGTTAAAAATATTTTGATTGGTCCATCAGACGAAATAATGACTTTTATTCCCGGGTCTTTATTCCCTGCGGGATTTATACTTAGTATTATGTAGCAAAAACCACATATTTAATGTGCCATTTTCGATGTTTTTTTAAGGTATCTCGGGTAATATTAATGATAGATCAAAACCGTTTGCACATTCCAGGGTCGACTTTTCCAGGAAAGTTTAATAGTCACCACAGAAATTTCCTATCACCTTTTTTTCTGAGCTACGGTCAAAAACTCGTTTATCGATAATTTTGAAAATATATCATATCTTATTTATTATGATAGTTGGAGAAAAATTGTTTTTACAAAATTTTACCGTTTGTTAGATTGAATAAAATGGCGTAATTAGGTTTTTTGAAAACTTAATAATTCTCGAGATATAACACAAACTTTTGATTTTTTAAATGGGAACCTATGTTGAAAATAGTCTCGTCTTTATTCTTAATTTATAAGCTTTTCAACGATATATAACAAGTCTACATTCTCTTGTTTTAAACACTAATAAAAGACGAATTATTAATTTAATGAGGTGAAAATATTGGAAACTATTAAGAAACAAATTAAAAAATGTATTATAGATCATCATTTGTTTATTTTAATTCTATATCTATTAATTGTGTTTAAAAATTATTCTTAATTAATTATTTTCGGGTTAGTTAAATTACTATTTATCTACGTTACAGTTGGTTTTGACACAATCCGAAAAAAATGGTTTAATAGGCCTTTGAAGTAAATAAATTGAAAAAATGAATAAAACTAAAACAAATACTATTAGAAATTTGCAAATAATGATCTGTAAGAGACTTTTCATTTGTTTCTTAATAATTTCCAATATTTTCACCCCAATAAATTAATAATTGTCTTTTATTAATGTTTGAAACAAAAGAATGTAGACTTGTTATATATTATTGAAAAGATTATAAATTAAGCAAAACGGCGAAACTATTTTTAACATAGGTTCCCATTTAAAAAATCAAAAGTTTGTGTTATATCTCGAGAATTATTAAGTTTTCAAAAAATCTAATTACGCCATTTTATTCAATCTAACAAACGGTAAAATTTTTGTAAAAACAATTTTTCTCCAACTATCATAATAAATAATATATGATATATTTTCAAAATTATCGAAAAACGAGTTTTTGACTAGCTTAGAAACAAAAGATAATCGAAAATTCCTGTGGTGACTATTAAACTTTTCTGGAAAAGTTGACTATGGAATGTGCAAACGGTTTTCATCTATCATTAATATTACCCGAGATAGTTTCATCCCTAAATTTTTCTATGTCCTCTATTAGAGGCAATAGTAGTGGTTTTTGCTAACATTTTTCCATTAAGTCTTTATTAGCTAGAGATGATAATTACCAAGGGCGTAAACTACGTGGGTGCACGGACGCACATGCACCCAAAGAAAGTAAAATTATGGGTGCGCAGCACCCACATTAATTTCACCCTAACATTTTATTTATTTATTTATTTATTATTTATTTATTAAGAATACACTGCCCTCACAGGCGAACCCAAAATGGGACAGGAACAATATTTACAAGAAATAAAATTTACATTGATAATATAGAAGTACACACAAAATTACTTTTATATTACATATTTAATAAAAAAATTAATATTATAGAAATACATTAAGGATCAAGAATTACCAACAAAGATGTCTTCAGTAACCAATTAAGTTAATGTTGGAAAGAATTAAGTTAATATTCACTAAAAGCAAGGACACTCCTTTTGAATTCAGAAAAAGTAACATGAAATATATCAGTTTGATTTTCTATCACATGAAACGAATTAAGCATCATGTATAATGGTGACTGTGACAATATATTTGTACGTGCTTGATGCAAATGAAATGTATGATGGGTGCGAGTATTAAATGGTGGTACACGAGTATTAATTTGGTCTAGAAACGAAGGATCATCAATAGTATTGTACAATAGTTTATACAAATGGAAAAGCTGAATATGAGTCCGTCGATTAGAAAGTTTAATAAATTGAAAATATTCAAGTAAATAATTATATGAAATATTGTAATCTGGATATGTATTGTTTGCTTTATAATACAGATATCGTAGAAACTTTTTTTGAATAGATTCTACTGAACAGTATTCAAGCTTGCTTCGAACAAATGCGTAATAAAGTTGAATAATTGGTTCAATAGTCGTGAAATTGCGCGAATTTCGAATTATAAATCCTAGCATTTTATTTGCTGATGCTAGCATGTCGGAAAAGTGTACATTAAATGTTAGTTTATTCGTTAAAGTTATACCCAGATATTTTATTTGCATACAGCGATTGAGAGGAATATCAGATATAGTGTATGGAAAAAGAATAGGTTCAAGTTTACGAGAGAACGACATTATTTTACATTTAGTAATATTTAGTTCTAATTTATTGGTGATACACCAATTTTGTAATATATTCAAGTCTTCTTGCAATCGATGACAATCATTAATATTGTTAATACAAGAGTATATCTTTAGATCATCCGCGTACAGTAAATTTTTATTGCATAATAAACTTGGAAGATCATTAATGAATAATAGAAATAACAATGGCCCAAGGTTAGAGCCCTGTGGAATTCCTGATGTAGGGGTAAAATTAGAGGAATTCATATGAGAAAAGTTGACATATAGTGATCTATTATTTAAGTATTAAGTTATAAAATTAATTAGAATAGCGAATAATCCATAGTTTTGCAGTTTCGCGATTATAATATCATGGTCAATTTGATCGAAAGCTTTTGTGAAGTCAGTATAGATTACGTCAACCTGTTTATTGTTATCTAAAGAAGAACATGAATTGTGTAATATTACAAAGATTAGCTGAGGTAGATCTATGCTAAACAAACTCGTGCTGTGAATTTGAAATATATTGTTGAACATGTTTATAAATGAAATTGTATAAAACATTTTCATAAATTTTACTAAAATTGTTTAATATAGCTATGGGGCGGTAATTCGAAATTTCCTTATTGTCACCTGATTTAAAGATTGGAACTATTTTTGCTATTTTCCAAAGATCTGGAAAAGTACTAGTGTGTAATGAAAGATTAATAATGTAGAACAATGCAGTTGCGAAGGCATTAGAGCAATCTTTGATAAGAAATGAGGGTATCTGATCAGGACAGCACGATAGCTTACATTTAAGTTTTTTAATACTATCTAAAATATCTTCATAGGATACATGACTTAAATTTATAATGTTAGTGAATACTGGTACAGTAGTATCGCGTATATTGTTGTTACCAGAAGCAAGACGAACACTTTTAAAATAAGTGGCAAAAGTTTCTGCTATCTCGGAAGGAGTATTATACGTAGTATTATTATATGACATGAAAGTGGGATTGGATGAATTAGTTTTCTTAGATTTTACAAAATCCCAGAAGAGATTAGGGTTGCTTTTTAGTGCTGCTTCGGATGAATGAATATAATTTAGATAACTTATTTTTATATCTCTTTTGATTTTGGTTTATGTAAAATTTAAATTTATTGTAGAAACTAATATTGTTGTGTTTTTTAAACAATTTATGAAAATGTAATTTCTTTTTGATATCAGAAATAATTTCTTTAGTGTACCATTTAGGATAAGAGGATAGAACATGACTTCGGACAGGAATGCAATGATCAAGAAAATCATAAAGTATACAGTACAGAAAAAAGTTCTAACGTTCTATTTCTTTTAATATAATTAAATTTAGCATTAATTGAAATATTAATTGCTATAGCAGGATGATGATCATATTCTAATTCAAATAGTAGTTCATCCGGGTGCTCTATTTCACAAATACAGTTAGAAATTATCAAGAATCAAGAATATTTCCATGAGAATTATGGATGTGATTGAATTGTTTATAATCAAAAAAGTTTAAAAAATTGTTGAATAATCTCATTAAAGGTGTATTTGAATTATTTGATAATTCTGATATATTGAAATCCCCTAGGATGACATTATTGGTATCATTCAAGAATGGTAAAGATTGCAGTGATTCAAAAATTAATGTATATACATCAATATTTTTGTTAGGAGGAATGTACACGTTAAAAATATATAAATTTTTGCAATTAGTGTGAATTTTGACACATACTATATCAACAAAGGAAGTTAGAGTTATATTGTAATCTGCTAAATTAATTTTACTGTAATTCAAGTATTTTTTAATTGCCAATAAAACTCCACCTCCCCTACTTAAATTTGTAGCAGTAAATTTCCTATCACATCGAAAAATTTCATGTGAACTATCAGAAAATTCAGAATTAAGCACATCATTATGCAGCCATGTTTCTGAAAGAGCAATAATATCATAAGACGACGAATGCATGGCTGTATAGATAGTGGACATTTTATTGTTTATACTTTGAATATTTTGGTAAAAGATGTTGATACACGAATTAATATTAATATTAGTAGAGCCTAGTTTTTTAATATAATATATGGAGTACCATTTTTGTATTTAATATAAATGTCTTTTTCACCATTTGATTTTCGACTAATAAATTCTGATTTAATTTGTTTGAAATAATCAAGCTCTAATTTAGTCTTATCACTGTTAATATATACACCGTTATATTTGGGAAACTGTCTCAGTTTTTTGGCATTACTTTTTAAAATATTAGCGGAATCCGGATCGACAAATGACACTTTTATAAGACGAGGCCTGTCATTAGGTTTACCAATTCGATGTACATTTATCACTGTCGAGTTCGAATTTGGTGCGATGTCACTAATAATTTCTGTTATATTGTGAGTTAAGTCTTCATTAGTTTCTTCTGGTATACCAGATATCACAACGTTTTTTGCACGGTACTGTCTTTCATTTAGTTCACTGATGATATTTTCAATTAATTTAGGTTCACTGATATTATTAGTTACAGGAGAATTAAATTTTGTTTAATTATATTTCATACATTGTAAAAATGAATTGTCAATTTTTCAAGTCAAAAATATTGCCGTCATTAAAATACCTGTATTCTCGGTGAAAATTTGCATCGCTAGACATTTTAACTCCATTAAATGCTTTTGTAACTTACTTCGATAAGACTTTTTAAAATTATCTGATATATTTCTCACGTCTTACGTCTAATTTATTTATAAACAAACTCCATGGATCTAAGTTAATCTTACTATGCGCAGATATCCATTACGCATAATTTCTATCTCTTTAAATTGAAAAAGTCTATTGTTACTGGCATTAAAAATTAGTTGTTTGACATTTGGATAGATTGCTAGATGCAATTTATTTTATAAACTTCACTGTGCAGTCACTTATATTTTATGTTTTTCTGCCGAAATCGTTACAGATATCACAACTTACGCAGAAACAGAAAAGTTTACACTTTCGGTTTTTTGCATATCGGTAAATTAAGTTATATCGTGTTACTTTGGGCCCAGGAATCTGTTCTTAAGCCATGTCTACGTGTTTTAGAGATAACTGTATATAACTACTAGGACTATTTTTATTTTTTTTTGTAATACATATTAATTTTATATATGTTAAATGTACATATAATGTAATATATGTATAATAAAATAAGAATGTTTTTTTACTGTATTATTTGCATTTATAAAAACATATAGGTACCCATAGTTAAAATAAAAATAATGCACCCACAGCCAAAATTAAAAGTTTGCGCCTCTGATAATTACTATTACGTGTGTTAAGGAGGTTGATTAATGATTGAGACATTTTAATTTTTGAGATCACTAATGGCCATTTAACACATGTGTTAGTTACAATATTTTTCCCTTGACAGTATATCTTATTAAATTGGAAAATCTAATTTTATTCTAGACAAATTTTTTAAGTTAGTAACGTTTGACACATTGAAAAATTTTGATATATAAGAAGAAATTTAATTGTTATTAATACTTAAAATTTTTAAATATGTGTTAAAAATAATCATTAATTCACAGAAATACTCCGTATGTGCTACAGATAACAGTTGTATTTTTTTTGTGAATTTTTCACCCATTATCAATATATGATATTTTTTATTTGTATATTGTTAATAAAAATTTATTATATAAATTGTGTTTCCAGTCCCACTCATCTTTGGAAAAAACATAACTACAATTACATACTACAAGACACTGTTGCCAAGTTTCGGAAGTGACTAAGTACTTCCCAATGATATATACACGTCGGAAGTAACATCGCATTGCGTATACCTGACACTAATAGCGAGTACAACGCCAGCGGTAAACGCATGAACTAAAGTGACAAATGTAAGGGTACTGGGGGTATATTTGACTTCCAACACAATTTTCGTATTTACACTTGTTTAGCCTTGTAGTGGTAGAAAAAAATAAAATTACATAGGAAACGTTGTCACTTCCATTTTCGGAAGTCACAACGTTATACATGAAGTCACAACGGCCAGTACGCACATATATATATATATATATATATATATATATATATATATATATATATATATATATATATTGGCATTTGTTAAGGAGTCACTTCCGTAAAGTTTATAAGGCGTCCTGACTTCCATATTAATTAATGGATATATATTATTAAAAATTACATATATAGGCTTAGGGGAACTTCTATATTAAGGTTTTCAAAAGAGGGGTAAAAAAATATTATTTTAAAAATTAATTTACACTTGTACATACTTAAAATACAAAGTCACTTCCATCACTGTAATTGTGTACAAGATATTGAAGCGTATGACTGACTTCCGCAACGTAGCCAAATTTCATGCCAGCCAAACCACATATCAGCAAAACATCAAATAAAGTACATGATGAATAAGGTCTCACTCTGTGTTAACGAAGCGCCATAATGGCGAATTTTGAGCTATTATCTTTGTTTAAAAAATCATAATTTTGTTGGCTTAGCTGTGAGTCTGCGGAACCGCTCCAAACCATGCAAGTTCATTTCTGAGTTTTTTAAAAAAATATGATTTGTGTGCTATTTTGAATTAGATCTATTATATTTTTTTAAATATTACTTACTTACATAATCCGTTATGAAAAGAGTGATATTGTTTGATGAACACAATATTTGCCAAAACGAGCGAAGCGTGTTTTGCAAATTATGTGAATCAACACTATCACGTTTTCGTAATGTGATATGTACAAAACTTTATCTAATTCCACCAAAATAACTTAAAAAATGCACAAAATTCTAGATTTTTCTATGACAGCTCAATGTATATTTGAAAATCAATTTACCAAAGTGCTGCCGTGAAAATAAATGAATTTAATTATTTTGTGCAACGTAAAGATTTTTTTTACATAACTCAGTTACGTAAATCGAAAATTATTTAATTAGTTCTTTATACTAGTTTTTGTATTTTGCGCTTTTTATGCCTTTTTAATAAAAAATAGTAATGCCAACATTTAGGGAATTTTATCACTTCGTGGTATTGATGTGTGAATAAGAAGAAAAGAAATAGAGTAGTAAAGTTAAAAAGAAATAGAAAATATTATATGATTTTACAAAAATGAGGTTAGCGTTGATATATGAATTTTCAATATATTTTTAACTTAACTACTCTATTCCTTCTCTTTTTTTTATTCTTAGTTTTATATTCAAAATTACGTAAATCAAAATTCTTAACAAACGTTTGTCTTCGTTCACATAGTGAGATTTAACATTTGGTATTATTTGACATTCTTATCTACCACCCTTATAAAAATAAATTGTACTAGTCTATTACAGCACTCAAATAAGCTATTAACGAACTATTTTGACTGCTGTAACAGCTTTGTTACAGACGCAAATTACAAAAAGAATTTTACAAAACTCATTTCGTATAAATTATGTAAAAAATGACATTTCATAATGACAAAAGGTTAGGTAAAATTCAACTTTTTAAAACGGAATTACTAGTTTGCTTGCAAGTCAGCAGATCCGCTTCAAACCACTCAAGTTCAACTCTAAGTATCCTGGGATAATGTACGACTTACAGCCCGTAAGCCCTATTAAGTGGTGTCATACAGTATTTTGGGCTATTACATTTATTACGTAAAACTTTATGGCCAGGTATGAAATTAACCGTTAAACTGACATCAAAAATCGGTGAACCAGAATTCTAAATTCTCTGACCTTATTTAAAAAAAAACCTATTTACTCGATAACAAGGTTGGCACTACGTTAGCAAAATTTTAATTAAAAATATAAATGTAATAGTCCAAAATTCGATATTGGAGCATTTAATTAGCCCATAATACACACATTTTCGCTGACTACTCAGAATTGAACCTGAGTGGTTTGGAGGGGTTTTTTCGTGTATTCTAAAATTTTTGTTTCAGGTCTAGAATATACACAATTTTCCGCGAAAAAATCAGTGTCACATGTTTCAAAATTACCATTATTTACCCAATCCTGCAAACATAAATTACCAATTTACCTTATAAAATAAGTGAGAAAACTGTGAAATAAAATACAAGAAATATAAACTTTTTTTTGGGATCACTCTTAGACATTGGTCCATATACCGAGCGCACTTTTATAATAAAAGTGCTCTGGGAGCACGGGCCATTGTGTTTTCTGAAAACAACAATAACTACAATAAATTTATATTACAAAAAAACCTGATTTGGCCAGCATATTATCGCCCGACAATTCCATATTTTAGTTTTCAATAAAGTATCACTTCCGGTTTATAAAATCTATTTTATTATTCCAATAAATAGAAAAGTATGTAATACGAAATTGTGGGATGTATTTTGATATATTTTTCCACGAAAATTTGTCGAGTATCAAGTGAAATACCACTTCCGGTTTATCATGTATGCTCAACATCTAATACGATATTTCAAATTTTAGACAAGTTTTAAATACCTAACATGAAAAGTTTTCAATTAAATTTTATTTATTTATTTCACGAAAATTTGTTCAAAGCTTTAAGTAAAGTACCACTTCCATATTATAGTAGGCGAACTAAATGTTACATACAGAAAACATCATCGTAGAGATAGTAAAAACTTGTTGTGCGGACACTAATTCGTGCTTATTCACTGGATACTCAGTATAGAATTTTTAAACCAAACAAGTTACTTAGGTACGTTCTATCGGTGTCAGAAATCTTACTACTTCTTAGTAGAACCTCAATGACCGTTCTTTTGCGTCAAAAAAATCTTAATATTCCTACGAATCATTCTAACGTCAGAGCTGGAAGATATATAGAGTGGAGATAAATTCAAAATTTTACTAGCCGACTGTCGCGCGTACCTTTCTGTTACATTTGTGAATGTTCAGATTAGACTGTGCTCAACAAAAATACCTCCTTTATGTTTCTATTATTTAATATATTTTTATATAATTATAATATCGGTAATATTTACATAACAACATTTTGAAGATCCAAAATAAACATACAAAGTTATCTTTAGTTGTTAACTAACAATAACACATAAACACTCCCACTGTTCTATCGAATTTATTTTTTACTTGACAGTTAGCGTTCTATTGCTTTAAGAATATTCTTATTTTAGTAGGAATATTTCTGACACCGACAGAACGTATCTTTTACTTTCTTATGCAGGTGGATTGGCGGGATTTCTCATATACCTATTAGTGACCGAGAATGTGGAAAAATGAACCAGTCAATTAGAGAACAACCCGCCTGAGAATTAATATTTAACTACACACATATTTCCCGATATTGGTTTTACTTATCAAGATGTTAATGTGCATTAGTTAATATCCCCACTTTTGCAACTTATGTCCGGTTTCATAACTGTTTGTTCAAAAATTAATAACTTAATAAAGTTTTCATTCAATCAAATTAAGTTGTACTTTATAAAATATTAAAATGTCATTTGTGACATTTATTTCTATTTATTGAAATTTATAACAAGTTGATGATTTCTAACATACCTTTTTGAAAGCGGGCATTCGTTGTTAAACTTAAATAACATAAAAATTTTCACCAATAGCAAATGATAACATATGACAAATAATTAAATTATCACCTGTCATATTATTGCTTATTACTCGAGAATTTCAAAAAGTATTTAAAAATTAATAAATCATCTTAAAATATTACCAAGATTGAAATTTAGCAACTTATTAAATTATCTCAAATGAAAAATTTTGATATATAAGAAGAAATTTAATTGTTATTAATACTTATTGGCTAAAATTTTTAAATATGTGTTAAAAATAATCATTAATTCACAGAAATACTTCGTATGTGCTACAGATAACAGTTGTATTTTTTTGTGAATTTTTCACCCATTATTAATATATGATATTTTTTATTTGTATATTGTTAATAAAAATTTATTATATAAATAGTGTTTCCAGTCCCACTCATCTTTGGAAAAAACATAACTACAATTACATACTACAATACACTGTTGCCAAGTTTCGGAAGTGACTAAGTACTTCCAAATGCTATATACACGTCGGAAGTAAGATCACATTGTGTACACCTGACACTAATAGCGATTACAACGCCAGCGGTAAACGCATGAACTAAAGTGACAAATTTAAGGGTACTGGGGGTATATTTGACTTCCAACACAATTTCCCTATTTACACTTGTTTAGCCTTGTAGTGGTAGAAAAAAATAAAATTACATAGGGAACGTTGTGACTTCCATTTTCGGAAGTCACAACGCTATATATGAAGTCACAACGCCCGACAAGTTCCCGTATATGAAGTGATAACGTACCGTGTGCACATATATATATATATATATATATATATATATATATATATATATATATATATATATATATTATGTTTAAAATTAACAAAATTCATTATTATACATAAAAATTAACCATACATTAGTAAAATTTGTAAAATATAGTGAAGTTTTTATCTATCGTGGCCAAGGAGTGAGTAACTATGTGTCACTTAATATAAACACAATAAAAGTTATTTATGTTATATTTTGTTAAAATACATTATTATACATCAAAACACACACTTATGAATAATATATTTTTCAATTGCTATAATATATAATGTATAAATCTACAGAGGCATTGGGCGCGTGTAGCCATATGACCCTAGTTTGGCACGCAGTATCAGATATCATAAGTATATATATATATATATATATATATATATATATATATATATATATATATATATATATATATATATATATATATATATTATGAATTATTGTTTAAAATTAACAAAATTCATTATTGTATCTAAGAATTGACCATACATTTGTAAAATTTGTAAAATATAGTGAAGATTTTATCTATCGGGGCAAAGGAGTGAGTAACTATGTGTCACTTATTATAAACACAATAAAAATCATTCATGTTAAATTTTATTAAAATATATTATTATACATCAAGACACACTTATAAATAACATATTTTTCATTTGCTAAAACATATATTAATGTATAAATCTAGCGAGGCATTTGGCACGTGTAGCCATATGACCCTAGTTTGGCACGCAGTATCAGATATCATATATGTATATATATATATATATATATATATATATATATATATATATATATATATATATATATATTATGAATTATTGTTTAAAATTAACAAAATTCATTATTATACATAAAAATAAACCATACATTAGTGAAATTTGTAAAATATACTGAAGTTTTTATCTATCAGGGCAAAGGCGTGAGTAACTATGTGTCACTTACTATAAACACAATAAAAATTATTTGTTATATTTTGTTAAAATATAATATTATAAATCAAGACACACATATAAATAATATATTTTTTAAATGCTGTAACATATAATAACGTATAAATCTAGCAAAGCATTTGGCGCGTGTAACCATATGACCCTCTCTAATCGACAGAGCTCACAGGTTATGCAACACAGAGAAAGGACAGCCAAGAAAAGAAGAACCACCGAAAGCGCTACTCAGCATCCCATACGTCAGAGGCTTATCTGAGACTATAAAACGCATAGGAAGAAATTACAACATCCATACAGTGTTCAGATCATCAACTACCATCAGAAGTATGATCTCTGACACGAGACCACAGTCCAGTCGAGACTCCAAAAATTGCGTCTACCAAGTGCCGTGTGAGTGTGGCCAGTCATACGTGGGGGAAACCAGGAGACCTTTGGAAGTCAGACTGAAAGAACACCACATTCACACACAGAGAGGAGAAACATCAAGATCCGGCATCGCACAACATTCCTGGGAAAACCAACATAGAATGAATTGGTCTGAGGCGAAGATCATACACAAAGAGGAACACTGGTACAAAAGAAAATTCAAAGAGGCAGCAGTCATCAACAACAACAAGGAAGTCTTCAGCCAACCAAGTGTGGACATAGGAAACGTGTGGAGGCCGTTGATTGGACGTTTGAATGTAGTTAAACTACTATAGTGTTTTCATTTGTTAATTGTGTTTCGCTTACTTGCAATGTGTACGCTTCATTAATCATGTCTTTAGTATATAAGCTCCAGTAGTCTCTAAGTTTGTTAGTATTCACCTGATGACGATTGCAGATACTTTAGCAATCGAAACGTTGTGTATTATTACTTTTTATTAAAATAAAGACAATGGAAGTCCAGAATAGTGTCAATTTTTCAAACGCAACATTGTCTGCTTCATTCAAACGGACGTTGGAAGACCGGTATGGACCCGGAATCAGCAACAAATTTCGAGACTACGAGAAGACAATGATCAAGATTACGAAGGAAGAGACGCACATAAAGTTTTTGCGAATGGCAAGAGACAACCACATCATCCCAGATGGTTTCCGAGTGAAGTCACCGATACCAGGAACAAGAGCGCACAAGATTCTTGAACGAGCCAGCTTCGCACTAATCCGCTCTCAGATAAACTACCATCGATGGAAGAAAACTACACTGCTCCAAGACGCCACACAAAGATTCGAGGAAATAAAAGAGTTCACATTGGAAGAAGATCACGCACCGATATTCCGGAAAATAGACGCCACCTGCGAGAAGATACGGCAACTTCACCAACAAACACACGACAAGAAGTGGGCTAAACTAACCCGGAACCAACAGAAGGCATCCGATACACAAAAAGAACCAAGGAGGACCATCATCAACATCTCAGCACACCCGCTGTCAACCACGGAGACCGCCCTATTGGAGAAAGGACTTAATTTCTCTGTAACACCGAAAGACGTTCCAATACTCGACATCATCAGTGCCATTGAGACAACGCGGTTAGAACCGGTACAAGCGGAAGAATTCAAATGGAAAGTCAGGAGTGTGCTAGAGAAGGAAAGGAAACATTGTAGAAACATCACTAAACAGGAGGATAAGGTCCTAAAAAGCCTACGCGAAAACAAATCCATCAAAATCCTACCGGCCGACAAAGGAAACGCAACAGTCATCATGGACTCCACTACCTACGACCAAAAAATCGAAGAGACTTTACAACAAGGGAACTATCGAAGATTGAACAAGGATCCAACAACAAGTCTAGAGAGGAAGATCTACCAGACCCTGAAATCATACGAAAGATTTCTATCACCAAGAACGAAGACTAAGCTGACACCACACCACAGCAAACCTCCGCATCTGTATGGACTGCCCAAGATACACAAAAGCAACATACCACTTCGGCCGATAACTAGTTCACGTAATGGACCTACATACCAGCTCGCCAAGTTTCTACTACCGATCGTGCAACCGCTTCAAGACAACAGCCCATCTTTTGTCAAGGACTCCAAGCATTTCGTTGAAATTCTGAGGACATTAGAACTGCAACCGCGAGATCAATTGGTCAGCTTCGATGTGGAAAGTTTATACACCAATGTTCCTGTTGAAGAAGCACTAGAAATCATTCGAAAGAAGCTCCAAGAAGACGAAAACCTACATGAAAGGACCACGCTACCAGTAGAAGGAATAATGAAGCTACTAGAATGCTGTCTCAGGAACTCATATTTCCAGGAAAAAGGCAGATTCTTCGCTCAGGATAACGGCCTCCCTATGGGCTCATCTCTATCACCTGTCATCGCCAACATCTACATGAATTGGTTCGAGTCTCAGGCAATAGAGAAAGCGAAATTTAAACCCAAGATATGGCTCAGGTATGTGGACGATACTTTCATAATTTGGAACCACAGTGATCGACAACTGGATCATTTCCTTCATCATCTGAACAACATCAAGCCATCCATCAAATTCACCATGGAAAAAGAAAAGGAGAACTCACTGCCATTCTTAGACGTCTACGTGAAGAAAAACAATGGAATGATCGAGACAGCTGTCTACAGAAAACCAACACATACCGGCCAATATCTGAATCATGCATCCAATCACTCCACAACAACGAAGAAAGGAGTAGCAAAGTCTCTAATCGACAGAGCTCACAGGTTATGCAACACAGAGAAAGGACTTCAAGAAGAAATCAAAAACGTCAAGAGGGACCTAATACAAAACGGCTACCCAAAAAAGGTTATAGAAGAGCAGATTTTTAAACACCAATCCAACCGAAACCAGCAGCCAAGAAAAGAAGAACCACCGAAAGCGCTACTCAGCATCCCATACGTCAGAGGCTTATCTGAGACTATAAAACGCATAGGAAGAAATTACAACATCCATACAGTGTTCAGATCATCAACTACCATCAGAAGTATGATCTCTGACACGAGACCACAGTCCAGTCGAGACTCCAAAAATTGCGTCTACCAAGTGCCGTGTGAGTGTGGCCAGTCATACGTGGGGGAAACCAGGAGACCTTTGGAAGTCAGACTGAAAGAACACCACATTCACACACAGAGAGGAGAAACATCAAGATCCGGCATCGCACAACATTCCTGGGAAAACCAACATAGAATGAATTGGTCTAAGGCGAAGATCATACACAAAGAGGAACACTGGTACAAAAGAAAATTCAAAGAGGCAGCAGTCATCAACAACAACAAGGAAGTCTTCAGCCAACCAAGTGTGGACATAGGAAATGTGTGGAGGCCGTTGATTGGACGTTTGAATGTAGTTAAACTACTATAGTGTTTTCATTTGTTAATTGTGTTTCGCTTACTTGCAATGTGTACGCTTCATTAATCATGTCTTTAGTATATAAGCTCCAGTAGTCTCTAAGTTTGTTAGTATTCACCTGATGACGATTGCAGATACTTTAGCAATCGAAACGTTGTGTATTATTACTTTTTATTAAAATAAAGACAATGGAAGTCCAGAATAGTGTCAATTTTTCATATGACCCTAGTTTGCACGCAGTATCAGTTTTCATAAATATTATGAATGACATTAAAATTAACAAAATTCATTATTGTACATAAAATTAAACCATACAATAGTGAAATTTGTAAAATATACTGAAGTTTTTATCTATCTGAGCAAAGGCGTGAGTAACTATGTGTCACTTAATATAAACTCAATAAAAATTATTTATGTTATATTTTGTTAAAATATATTATTATACATCAAGACAAACACATAGAAATAATATATTTTTTAATTGCTATAAAATATAATAACGTATAAATCTAACGAGGCATTTAGCGCGTGTAGCCATATGACCCTAGTTTGGCACGCAGTATCAGATTATATATATATATATATATATATATATATATATATATATATACATATATATATATATATATATATATATATATATATATATATATATAGGGTGACTCATCGGTCTGTCCTCTTTTTATAACTCTTTTATTTTGTCAGACAGAAAAACTCTTCAAATAAAATTTAAATGATATATTATTGTCTATGTACGTACCATATGCATTTGTATACAGGCTGTTCCGTTTAAGCGCAACAATATGCAACTTTATATTTCTTAATGGAACACCCTATATACATTTATTTATTTTGATAGTAATTTAGATTCCCTTTAAAAAAGTATTAAGTAATAAGGGGTCTAAAATTATAAATTAAGAAGTTTTTTACCTTTATTCGTTGTATAATATGTTTGTATCATGTTATTATTAACAAAATAAGCTATGGATAATTTGATCAATTGTTTCGAATTTAAACAAACAAGTTGTCAAAATACTCTTAGTTTATCATTGTTGATGTTGATGTGAAAATGAATAATACATATTTTAGTAAAGATGAAATGGTTAATATGATATTTATACTTGGCGAATGTCACAGAAATATAAATTTGGCAATTGATTTATACCGAGAGCGGTATCCTACTTTGAGAACTCCACATCGAAAAACAATGCGGAGAGTATTGGAGAGATTTACTTTAACTGGTAGCGTAGCTTATCCAAAAAAGAAGTACACAAATAAAACTACTACTAATGAAGAAATGGTTTTCAATGTCTTAGCCTGTGTGTATGAAAATCCACATGTAAGTCAACGTCAGATTTCCAACAATTTCAATATTAGCCAAAGTTCCGTCCAGAGAGTTTTGAAAAAACATAAATTGCATCCGTATCACATGATTACCACTCAAGAATTACATGGCAACGACTTTGAAAATCGCTTAAATTTTTGCAATATCATATTTAATAGATTTCTTCAAGATCAACATTTTTATAACAAAATTCTATTCACTGATGAAGCGTCATTTAAAAGTAACGGAGTAGTTAAAAAGCATAATGCACATTTCTATGGAACGGAAAATCCACGTTGGCTTAGGAGTATTGATAATCAGCGTATACGGTCTGTTGTGTTTTTATTAGTGTCTTCAGGACGTATTTTAAATAACAGACTGTTATATTTTATAAATATAATGTTTATTCAAATTTAGGACATGTGCTTGTCCTGTTGCTATGTTTGGTTATTGACTAAGCTTGTTTTACAAAACTTGTAGATGTCTCTTATACTTAAAGGTACGTTTACAACAACATTAAAGCACGATATATATTAATGTTTAAGGTGGCATAGTAGGTAATTACGTAATTGGACCATTTTATTTTGAGAATCATTTAAATCAGTACAATTACTTAAACTTTTTGCAAAATGAGCTTCCCATTTTGTTAGAAAATGTTAATTTAAGATTAAGAAATGAGCTAATTTTTCAACATGATGGTGCACCACCACACAACGCAAGAATTGTGACCGAGTATTTAAATTCGACATATGAGGAATGGCTCGGCAGAAATGGTCCAATAGTATGGCCAGCAAGATCTCCAGATAAAACACCACTGGATTTTTTCTTTTGGGGTTACATCAAAACAATAGTTTATAGGGAAACTCCAACTACGTGTGAAAATATGAAACACAGAATCCGCGAAGCATTTTTAAGCATTTCGCCTGATATGGCTCGTTCTGTACAAACTAATTTTATAAAAACAATAGAAAAATGTACTGAAGTTGAAGGACAAGTTTTCGAGCATTTATTATAATCTTGCATTATTTAGTCTGTCACTAAATTTTAATAGGCTCTTTGTAATTAGTGTAATGTTTAAAATAAATATTAATAAAATAGTATTAAAATTTTGTATTAAATTATGTTTTCTTCCACTATGAACTACTATTTTTTATGAACATAAATAACTTCTTAATTTATAATTTTAGACCCCTTATTACTTAATACTTTTTAAAGGGAATCTAATTTACTATCAAAATAAATAAATATTTATATATATTTATATATATATATATATATATATATATATATATATATATATATATATATATATATATGTATATATATATATATATATATATATATATATATATATATAGGCTGTTCCATTAAGAAATATAAAGTTACATATACAAATGCATATGGTACGTAGATAGACAATAATATATAATATAAATTTTATTTGAAGAGTTTTTCTATCTGACTTAAAATGAAAGAGTTGTAAAGAGAGGACAGACCGATGAATCACCCTGTATACATATATATATATATATATATATATATATATATATATATATATATATATATATGCATACTGGCCGTTGTGACTTCATGTATAACGTTGTGACTTCCGAAAATGGAAGTGACAACGTTTCCTATGTAATTTTATTTTTTTCTACCACTACAAGGCTAAACAAGTGTAAATACGAAAATTGTGTTGGAAGTCAAATATACCCCCAGTACCCTTACATTTGTCACTTTAGTTCATGCGTTTACCGCTGGCGTTGTACTCGCTATTAGTGTCAGGTATACGCAATGCGATGTTACTTCCGACGTGTATATATCATTGGGAAGTACTTAGTCACTTCCGAAACTTGGCAACAGTGTCTTGTAGTATGTAATTGTAGTTATGTTTTTTCCAAAGATGAGTGGGACTGGAAACACAATTTATATAATAAATTTTTATTAACAATATACAAATAAAAAATATCATATATTGATAATGGGTGAAAAATTCACAAAAAAAATACAACTGTTATCTGTAGCACATACGGAGTATTTCTGTGAATTAATGATTATTTTTAACACATATTTAAAAATTTTAAGTATTAATAACAATTAAATTTCTTCTTATATATCAAAATTTTTCAATGTGTCAAACGTTACTAACTTAAAAAATTTGTCTAGAATAAAATTAGATTTTCCAATTTAATAAGATATACTGTCAAGGGAAAAATATTGTAACTAACACATGTGTTAAATGGCCATTAGTGATCTCAAAAATTAAAATGTCTCAATCATTAATCAACCTCCTTAACACACGTAATAGTAATTATCAGAGGCGCAAACTTTTAATTTTGGCTGTGGGTGCATTATTTTTATTTTAACTATGGGTACCTATATGTTTTTATAAATGCAAATAATACAGTAAAAAAACATTCTTATTTTATTATACATATATTACATTATATGTACATTTAACATATATAAAATTAATATGTATTACAAAAAAAAATAAAAATAGTCCTAGTAGTTATATACAGTTATCTCTAAAACACGTAGACATGGCTTAAGAACAGATTCCTGGGCCCAAAGTAACACGATATAACTTAATTTACCGATATGCAAAAAACCGAAAGTGTAAACTTTTCTGTTTCTGCGTAAGTTGTGATATCTGTAACGATTTCGGCAGAAAAACATAAAATATAAGTGACTGCACAGTGAAGTTTATAAAATAAATTGCATCTAGCAATCTATCCAAATGTCAAACAACTAATTTTTAATGCCAGTAACAGTAGACTTTTTCAATTTAAAGAGATAGAAATTATGCGTAATGGATATCTGCGCATAGTAAGATTAACTTAGATCCATGGAGTTTGTTTATAAATAAATTAGACGTAAGACGTGAGAAATATATCAGATAATTTTAAAAAGTCTTATCGAAGTAAGTTACAAAAGCATTTAATGGAGTTAAAATGTCTAGCGATGCAAATTTTCACCGAGAATACAGGTATTTTAATGACGGCAATATTTTTGACTTGAAAAATTGACAATTCATTTTTACAATGTATGAAATATAATTAAACAAAATTTAATTCTCCTGTAACTAATAATATCAGTGAACCTAAATTAATTGAAAATATCATCAGTGAACTAAATGAAAGACAGTACCGTGCAAAAAACGTTGTGATATCTGGTATACCAGAAGAAACTAATGAAGACTTAACTCACAATATAACAGAAATTATTAGTGACATCGCACCAAATTCGAACTCGACAGTGATAAATGTACATCGAATTGGTAAACCTAATGACAGGCCTCGTCTTATAAAAGTGTCATTTGTCGATCCGGATTCCGCTAATATTTTAAAAAGTAATGCCAAAAAACTGAGACAGTTTCCCAAATATAACGGTGTATATATTAACAGTGATAAGACTAAATTAGAGCTTGATTATTTCAAACAAATTAAATCAGAATTTATTAGTCGAAAATCAAATGGTGAAAAAGACATTTATATTAAATACAAAAATGGTACTCCATATATTATATTAAAAAACTAGGCTCTACTAATATTAATATTAATTCGTGTATCAACATCTTTTACCAAAATATTCAAAGTATAAACAATAAAATGTCCACTATCTATACAGCCATGCATTCGTCGTCTTATGATATTATTGCTCTTTCAGAAACATGGCTGCATAATGATGTGCTTAATTCTGAATTTTCTGATAGTTCACATGAAATTTTTCGATGTGATAGGAAATTTACTGCTACAAATTTAAGTAGGGGAGGTGGAGTTTTATTGGCAATTAAAAAATACTTGAATTACAGTAAAATTAATTTAGCAGATTACAATATAACTCTAACTTCCTTTGTTGATATAGTATGTGTCAAAATTCACACTAATTGCAAAAATTTATATATTTTTAACGTGTACATACCTCCTAACAAAAATATTGATGTATATACATTAATTTTTGAATCACTGCAATCTTTACCATTCTTGAATGATACCAATAATGTCATCCTAGGGGATTTCAATATATCAGAATTATCAAATAATTCAAATACACCTTTAATGAGATTATTCAACAATTTTTTAAACTTTTTTGATTATAAACAATTCAATCACATCCATAATTCTCATGGAAATATTCTTGATTCTTGATAATTTCTAACTGTATTTGTGAAATAGAGCACCCGGATGAACTACTATTTGAATTAGAATATGATCATCATCCTGCTATAGCAATTAATATTTCAATTAATGCTAAATTTAATTATATTAAAAGAAATAGAACGTTAGAACTTTTTTCTGTACTGTATACTTTATGATTTTCTTGATCATTGCATTCCTGTCCGAAGTCATGTTCTATCCTCTTATCCTAAATGGTACACTAAAGAAATTATTTCTGATATCAAAAAGAAATTACATTTTCATAAATTGTTTAAAAAACACAACAATATTAGTTTCTACAATAAATTTAAATTTTACATAAACCAAAATCAAAAGAGATATAAAAATAAGTTATCTAAATTATATTCATTCATCCGAAGCAGCACTAAAAAGCAACCCTAATCTCTTCTGGGATTTTGTAAAATCTAAGAAAACTAATTCATCCAATCCCACTTTCATGTCATATAATAATACTACGTATAATACTCCTTCCGAGATAGCAGAAACTTTTGCCACTTATTTTAAAAGTGTTCGTCTTGCTTCTGGTAACAACAATATACGCGATACTACTGTACCAGTATTCACTAACATTATAAATTTAAGTCATGTATCCTATGAAGATATTTTAGATAGTATTAAAAAACTTAAATGTAAGCTATCGTGCTGTCCTGATCAGATACCCTCATTTCTTATCAAAGATTGCTCTAATGCCTTCGCAACTGCATTGTTCTACATTATTAATCTTTCATTACACACTAGTACTTTTCCAGATCTTTGGAAAATAGCAAAAATAGTTCCAATCTTTAAATCAGGTGACAATAAGGAAATTTCGAATTACCGCCCCATAGCTATATTAAACAATTTTAGTAAAATTTATGAAAATGTTTTATACAATTTCATTTATAAACATGTTCAACAATATATTTCAAATTCACAGCACGAGTTTGTTTAGCATAGATCTACCTCAGCTAATCTTTGTAATATTACACAATTCATGTTCTTCTTTAGATAACAATAAACAGGTTGACGTAATCTATACTGACTTCACAAAAGCTTTCGATCGAATTGACCATGATATTATAATCGCGAAACTGCAAAACTATGGATTATTCGCTATTCTAATTAATTTTATAACTTAATACTTAAATAATAGATCACTATATGTCAACTTTTCTCATATGAATTCCTCTAATTTTACCCCTACATCAGGAATTCCACAGGGCTCTAACCTTGGGCCATTGTTATTTCTATTATTCATTAATGATCTTCCAAGTTTATTATGCAATAAAAATTTACTGTACGCGGATGATCTAAAGATATACTCTTGTATTAACAATATTAATGATTGTCATCGATTGCAAGAAGACTTGAATATATTACAAAATTGGTGTATCACCAATAAATTAGAACTAAATATTACTAAATGTAAAATAATGTCGTTCTCTCGTAAACTTGAACCTATTCTTTTTCCATACACTATATCTGATATTCCTCTCAATCGCTGTATGCAAATAAAATATCTGGGTATAACTTTAACGAATAAACTAACATTTAATGTACACTTTTCCGACATGCTAGCATCAGCAAATAAAATGCTAGGATTTATAATTCGAAATTCGCGCAATTTCACGACTATTGAACCAATTATTCAACTTTATTACGCATTTGTTCGAAGCAAGCTTGAATACTGTTCAGTAGAATCTATTCAAAAAAAGTTTCTACGATATCTGTATTATAAAGCAAACAATACATATCCAGATTACAATATTTCATATAATTATTTACTTGAATATTTTCAATTTATTAAACTTTCTAATCGACGGACTCATATTCAGCTTTTCCATTTGTATAAACTATTGTACAATACTATTGATGATCCTTCGTTTCTAGACCAAATTAATACTCGTGTACCACCATTTAATACTCGCACCCATCATACATTTCATTTGCATCAAGCACGTACAAATATATTGTCACAGTCACCATTATACATGATGCTTAATTCGTTTCATGTGATAGAAAATCAAACTGATATATTTCATGTTACTTTTTCTGAATTCAAAAGGAGTGTCCTTGCTTTTAGTGAATATTAACTTAATTCTTTCCAACATTAACTTAATTGGTTACTGAAGACATCTTTGTTGGTAATTCTTGATCCTTAATGTATTTCTATAATATTAATTTTTTTTTTAAATATGTAATATAAAAGTAATTTTGTGTGTACTTCTATATTATCAATGTAAATTTTATTTCTTGTAAATATTGTTCCTGTCCCATTTTGGGTTCGCCTGTGAGGGCAGTGTATTCTTAATAAATAAATAATAAATAAATAAATAAATAAAATGTTAGGGTGAAATTAATGTGGGTGCTGCGCACCCATAATTTTACTTTCTTTGGGTGCATGTGCGTCCGTGCACCCACGTAGTTTACGCCCTTGGTAATTATCATCTCTAGCTAATAAAGACTTAATGGAAAAATGTTAGCAAAAACCACTACTATTGCCTCTAATAGAGGACATAGAAAAATTTAGGGATGGAACTATCTCGGGTAATATTAATGATAGATGAAAACCGTTTGCACATTCCATAGTCAACTTTTCCAGAAAAGTTTAATAGTCACCACAGGAATTTTCGATTATCTTTTGTTTCTAAGCTAGTCAAAAACTCGTTTTTCGATAATTTTGAAAATATATCATATATTATTTATTATGATAGTTGGAGAAAAATTGTTTTTACAAAAATTTTACCGTTTGTTAGATTGAATAAAATGGCGTAATTAGATTTTTTGAAAACTTAATAATTCTCGAGATATAACACAAACTTTTGATTTTTTAAATGGGAACCTATGTTAAAAATAGTCTCGCCGTTTTGCTTAATTTATAATCTTTTCAATAATATATAACAAGTCTACATTCTTTTGTTTCAAACATTAATAAAAGACAATTATTAATTTATTGGGGTGAAAATATTGGAAATTATTAAGAAACAAATGAAAAGTCTCTTACAGATCATTATTTGCATATTTCTAATAGTATTTGTTTCAGTTTTATTCATTTTTTCAATTTATTTACTTCAAAGGCCTATTAAACCATGTTTTTCGGATTGTGTCAAAACCAACTGTAACGTAGATAAATAGTAATTTAACTAACCCGAAAATAATTAATTAAGAATAATTTTTAAACACAATTAATAGATATAGAATTAAAATAAACAAATGATGATCTATAATACATTTTTCAATTTGTTTCTTAATAGTTTCCAATATTTTCACCTCATTAAATTAATAATTCGTCTTTTATTAGTGTTTAAAACAAGAGAATGTAGACTTGTTATATATCATTGAAAAGCTTATAAATTAAGAATAAAGACGAGACTATTTTCAACATAGGTTCCCATTTAAAAAATCAAAAGTTTGTGTTATATCTCGAGAATTATTAAGTTTTCAAAAAACCTAATTACGCCATTTTATTCAATCTAACAAACGGTAAAATTTTGTAAAAACAATTTTTCTCCAACTATCATAATAAATAAGATATGATATATTTTCAAAATTATCGATAAACGAGTTTTTGACCGTAGCTCAGAAAAAAAGGTGATAGGAAATTTCTGTGGTGACTATTAAACTTTCCTGGAAAAGTCGACCCTGGAATGTGCAAACGGTTTTGATCTATCATTAATATTACCCGAGATACCTTAAAAAAACATCGAAAATGGCACATTAAATATGTGGTTTTTGCTACATAATAGTAAGTATAAATCCCGCAGGGAATAAAGACCCGGGAATAAAAGTTATTATTTCGTCTGATGGACCAATCAAAATATTTTTAACAAAATACATATGAAAAAAAAATTCAACAAGAGATATATACATCACCATGGTTACATCACAATACATTATAGTGTTAACCTAACTAATTTCAATGAAAAATGCGTCATGTGGATTATTTAATTTGTGGCTATGAAACGGAATTATGAAAAATATTGTATATATTACATTAATCGTAGATAAAGTACAACTCGCTATAATGGCTATTATTATCTCGGATGATCAGAACACTTGCTCGCTCATCCACGGTAATAAGAGCATTCAATAAAGCGTCGTTGTACAATATACTATTATAATAAAATAAAATTTTATTAGACATTGCTTCACCTAGAATTCGCTATTGTACTCTTCTTTAAAATCATTTTACTTTTTCCTTACTTGTAAACATTGTTTATTTGGACTGCTTAGTAACTGTGATAGTAACTATCGTGCTGTCATTTGAACGATCAGGCAATGTTTTGTCAAATTTTTATTTTAATCTAGTTTGTACGTGAGTAACAAGTAAAATATTGGGCATTACATGCAAGGTAACTATTTACTATTTCCGTTGACAGTTTATTAATAGGTTATATTATCACGCATTACTGACCCCTATTCTGCGTCTATTAAAAATGATGAGAAGTGCCAATGTACACTGTGATAATAATTTATATGCATTTTCATTTTTATTCCCAGATAACAGTATTTTTAAATTTTCTATTGCCAAGGCTAAAGTTCCATCCCTATTTTTTTTATGTCCTCTACTAGAGGCAACAGTAGTGGTTTTTTCCAACGTTTTTCCATTAAGTCTTTATTAGCTAGAGATGATAATTACCAAGGGCGTAAACTACGTGGGTGCCCGGAGGCACATGCACCCGAAGAAAGTAAAATTGTGGGTGCGCAGCAGCCACATTAATTTTACCCTAACATTTTAATTATATTTCATACATTGTAAAAATGAGTTGTCAATTTTTCAAGTCAAAAATATTGCAGTCATTAAAATACCTGTATTCTCGGTGAAAATTTGCATCGCTAGACATTTTAACTTCAATAAAAGCTTTTGTAACTTATTTCGATAAGACTTTTAAAAATTATCTGATATATTTCTCACATCTTACGTCTAATTTTTTTTAGAAGCAAACGCCATGGATCACTGTTATTCTTACTGTGGGCAGATCTCCATTACGCATATCTTCTATCTCTTTAAATTGAAAAAAGTCTATTGTTACTGGCATTAAAAATTAGTTGTTTGACATTTGGATAGATTGCTAGATGCAATTTTTTTTCAAACGTCATAAAAATGACATCTTTTGTGACTTGATTCACAAAGTAGAAGTTTCATTTCTACGCCGCTGGAGTAGAAATAGCTTATTTCTACGCCATAGAAACTATATAGAATCAGATGAAGTAACTTGTACAATAGAAATCTGTATTATCGCCATAAATGTCACTATAACTCACTAGATAACCTAAGAGTAAAGTTACTGACATAAGATTTAAATTGATAACCTATAAAATGAAATATAGACAGTTTACATACTTTTAACGAAATAACAAATAATATAATTAAAGTACAGTAGACGTACAGATTACAATAACAGGGACGGTAATAAAGATAAGAATATTTCGAATTAAAGTGATACAAAAAGATTATATTGTAGGAAGATGAATTGAAATATAGATAGAAATGTAAAATTTAGGCACAAGATTAACAAAATGAATGAATTACATTCCTTAAATAAAGAAGAAAAGTATGGGAATATCGCCAAATATTTCTCATCTGAAACATCAAATAAGAACATAAGCATGAAGTTTTAAATAATTGCCAATATTTATCCCATGTTTAATGTTTATCATTGATTTTATCAGTGTATATTGTGACCACATACAGCTTTTCATTTTACATTGATTTGCCATTTCCGATAAGTATGCCGAGAATAATTTTTAATGTCTCATCACACCAATGAAGAAATCTCTTATACGTCGGTTCATAGAACTTGCTGGACTTAGTTGGGAACAATTTATCAATAGCAGCCTTCTCTAATTCCACAACTTCAGGAGGTGTACATTTTAATTCTTCAAATTGCAACATTTTCAATTTCACACAAAGAGGATATAAAATTATATAATTCTTTTCAAACGTCAAAACGTAAAAGTGTGAAAATTTTCACTTGAATGTTTATGACAAAAAGTGAACACATACGAAAGTATCCATAGCAACAGAGCAATTGAAATCCGCAAACGTACCTACTTCACGGAAAATGTTTTTAATAACGTCAAGTTTTAAATAACTTCATTTAAATATGTGCGTTTGAAAAAAAATATAATGTTTCATTCGGAGTAAAAGTGTCTTTGTGTGCCTCGCATGCAATTGTCCGACTCGCTACGCTCGTCGTGCAAACTTGTATGCTCGCCACACAAAGTATCACTTTTACTCCTAATAACACAATATACTATTATAAATTGCACTGTGCCGTCACTTATATTTTATGTTTTTCTGCCGAAATCGTTACAGATATCACAACTTACGCAGAGACAGAAAAGTTTACCATTGAATGTATTATTGTCGTGACACCTAAATTTCATACAGTAGTGGCTCACTAATAATAACAAATATTATCTTAAAAGATGACATCATTATGGATTACTATAGCAAATTTCATTTAAACCGAACAAAGCGTTTTGTCATTATAAGCAAAATTATACTTTTTTACTAAATGGTACACTTTCGGTGTTTTGCATATTGGTAAATTAAGATATCGTGTTACTTTGTGTCCAGGAATCTGTTCTTAAGCCGTGTCTAAGTGTTTTAGAGATAACTGTATATAACTACTAGAAACATTTTTTTTTTTTAATAGATATTAATTATATATATGTTAAATGTACACATAATTTAATATATGACTAATAAAATAAGAATTTTTTTTACTGTATTATTTGCATTTATAAAAAAAAACATACAGGTACCCATATTGAAAATAAAAATAATGCACCCACAGCCAAAATTAAAAGTTTACGCCTCTGATAATTACTATTACGTGTGTTAAGGAGATTGATTAATGATTGAGACATTTAAATTTTTGAGTTCACTAATGGCCATTTAACACATATGTTAGTTACAATATTTTTCCGTTGACAGTATATCTTATTAAATTGGAAAATCTAATTTTATTGAAGACAAATTTTTTAAGTAATACGTGCTACAGATAACAGTGGTATTTTTTGTAAATTTTTCATCCATTATTAATATATGATATTTTTTATTTGTATATTGTTAATAAAAATTTATTATATAAATTGTGTTTCCAGTCCCACTCAACTTTGGAAAAAACATAACTACAATTACATACTATAATACACTGTTGCCAAGTTTCGGAAGTGACTAAGTACTTCCCAATGCTATATACACGTCGGAAGTAACATCGCATTGTGTATACCTGACACTAATAGCGATTACAACGCCAGCGGTAAACGCATGAACTAAAGTGACAAATTTAAGGGTACTGGGGGTATATTTGACTTCCAACGCAATTTTCGTATTTACACTTGTTTAGCCTTGTAGTGGTAGAAAAATAAAATTACATAAGAAACGTTGTCACTGCACAACGTTATATATGAAGTCACAACGGCCAGTAGGTTCCCGTATATGAAGTGACTACGTACCGTATGCATATATATATATATATATATATATATATATATATATATATATATATATATATATATATATATATATATACACCTAAATATTCTTAGTAAGAATAAATACGTTCACATAGACATGTGTACAAGTAGATAGAATTTTGAAGTTAGAATAAAAGTTAAACATAGTGAAATCAAATATTATAATAATATAATTGTTAAATAAAGAAGAACCCATGGTATAATGTTATTTGTGTAAAAATGTAAACATAGTCATATCAGATATTAGAATAGATATTCTTTTAAAGAGAAAACACATTGTTTGTCCTTATGACAGACAACAGTATTTGTGTGTAGAGTGTTGGGATAGTTAATGATTATCAAAAATTAAACATAGTCATTTCTGATGTTAGAATATATTATTACACAGATAGACACACGCGCGCGTATACAGCGGGAGTAAATATGTGTCACTTAATACGAACACGATAAAAATTATTTTTTATGTTATATTTTGTTAAAACATATTATTATCCTAGTTTAGTACGCAGTACCAGATTTCATTATTAATGATTGTGTTATAGTAAAGTTTTTATCTATCGAGGCAACGGCGGGAGTAACTATGTGTCACTTAATATGAACACAATAAAAATTATTTATGTGATATTTTATTAAAATCGAATTATTTTATAACAAGAAACACACATAAATAACATATTTTTTCAAATATTATAACATATAATAACGTATAAATATAGCGAGTCATTTGGCGCAAGTACCCATATGACCCGAGTATGGCACGTAGTAATCAGATTAATTATTAATTTCTTGCTGATTTTTTTTAGCCGTCTGAAAATTTTTATATTTAGTACACGTATAGCGCCTCGAATGTTAAATTCAAATTTTTAAACCACATTTTTTTATCTCATTTACTTTCAGAGTTATTAAAGAAAAACTTTTTCCCAAGCCTAACATAAACGTAATGCGAAGCTAACGGTTCACTACCGCACTAAAATTCAATGTCCGAGCTTTCTTGTATACTTATTATTTCATATTTTCTTTACTAGCAGCTGTTTTAACCGACAAAAAGTCTTAAAACTTTTGGTACATATAGAAATATGTCCGCTGAATTCAAATTTTTAAACCACAAAATTGTATCTCTTTTACTTTCTAAGATATTAAAAAAATTAATATTAATTTTTTACAGAAATTTTTTTCACCCGGCTAAAATTCCTGAAACTTTTTTTACTTCTAAAACAATGTCTGCCTAATAAATCCGTTTAAACAACACATCTGTATAACTTTTCTTTTCCGAGTTATTAAAAATTAAAATTTAATTCCTTGCTGAATTTTTTTTCAACCGATAGAAATTTTCAAACCGCAAATGTCTATCTCATTTAGTTTAAAAGTTATTTAAGAAAAACCATCAAAAAATTACAAAAATTGCCAGTGCGTGATAGTGTGTGTCTAACCCAGCACCGCTCGGACGACGGGATGTGGTCCAATAGCTCCCGGCATGTGAAAATCGAAATAATCACACCCCATTTGTTAATTTTTTCTACCCTGATAGATATTATACGAGAAAATGTTAATTTTTTGGAATTCACATACATTACATATATTTAGTGTCGATGAACAATTTATACTAACTCAAAATACTACCCAAGTAAGAATTTCATCATATGAAAACACCGGCAAGTGTTCCATTAGGTTCTCGTATACACTAGTAGTGTCGAGCACACATTTTATGTCATTTATTTCTGGCCTGATGGGTACTATAGGAGCAAAGGTATGTATAAAAATAAGTGTTGAACAAAATTCAATATATAGTATATATGATGTATATACTTGAGAGTGCACACACATAGTACGTAATATATGGATAAGTTTAAATAAAATAACCAAAGTTAATACAAATATATTAATGTATATGCATGCATAGGCACAACATGTATATGCAGTGCTGTGTAGACATATTAAACATGTGGCATGTGAAAAGTTTCACACACAAAGTTTTTTTAATATTACTCAAACGAAATATAGTGTCGATAGCTGTTAATAAAAATGAATACTTGCAGACACACTGTACGTATATGCTGTGCTCTGTACATTTTGTCTGATGTGAACAGATACACAACAAAGTTATTTTATTATAAGTAAAAATAAATAGTGTTGATTGACATTTATACGTGATCAAAATACTACTTGGATAAACGGTAAACGGCAGGAGTAAGTATGACTCTCTCAACTTTGCGCAGTGGCGATATCGTAACCAATGGGTGGGTTCTGAGCACCTCTTAGCAAATTGTTTATTGGCGTTGCTTTTGTTTTTTAAGCTTTTTTCCTTTCGACAACTTGTTCCCTGGCGGGGCATTGTCATAACACCTTGGTTTTCAACCATATGCTCCTATGGTAGACGGAGGAACCACCTCCACGCGGTACACTCGGTAACGACAAGTGGCCGGGGAAGTCGATTTTTGCAAAATCGACGTTGGATGGTTAACCTGAACTCCATAAGTTATTAGGATTTTCCTATACCACTAGCGGCTAAGCACCCACGTCTACTTCGACCAGTAAGGAAAAGAAGGAGGCAAACCTTCTGGAACTTACTGTACTAAAGGAGAGAACAATCACTTTGTGATTACTATTTTAAGGACATCTCACCAGTCCAAGCTCCGAACAGGCAGTAGTCTAGGGCCCGCTCGGTTGCGGCGTCGTCGACTGACCAAAGTTCAACCCTCTGCTGTATTCTTTTTATTTCGGACATAAGTGGGTATCCAACGATGGACAAGGGTAGATCCACTCCCGAAGCCAGCGCTGGACAGACTGGGAAACCCACGAAGGATAACAGTGGAAAAAACACTACACCTGCGGCTCTTCCTAGCGCAAGGAAGACCGCAACCAAAGCAGCTACACCTACATTGGTGCAAAATCCCACGCCTTCAACGTCCAAGGCAGTGGGGTCCGAGGAGAAATCAGAAATCCCTAAACACGGGAGTCCAATACCAGTCCTTTGATTTCTCCAACTATTGAGAGCGGCACAGAGATGCCATTTAAATGCAGCAAGTGCGATCGAGGCTATAACACTAAAAGTGGCAAGGCAAAGCATGAGAAGCAATGCGGTACGAGGGATCGATCACGATGCCTGTTTTGCAAGAAGTTTTTTGCAACGTTCCCCTCCGTGCGACAGCATGAGCGCCGAGCGCATCCCCATGCGTTTCAGGAGGAACTAGAAAAACGACTCCCCAAGTCAGAAGTGGAGCTGATGACCCAAATTGCAAAACTTGAGGCCAGCAGTCTAAAGGGGGTCGTTAACCTCAAACAGATGGAGACGGAGACTGGACTGACTCAGCATCAGATCCGGTATCGACGGGAGAAAGATGATTATAACTTCTATTTGGAGCGTGCTCAAAAGGAAGCATGTGCTAGGAAAGTAAACTTTTTTAAACAGCTTAAACCTACCACATCTACCTCTACTGCTTCGCCACCAGTACCAAAGGGCCCTACATCTACACCTTCGGCATCTGCTTCTTCCACCGTCGATCTAACATCACCACCATCTCCCGGCTATAGCTCACCGAGCACCCAGGCCCCAACCAAACCCTTGCAGAGCCTTACCGCTACCGCCGCCGCTACTCCACCACCATCTAGCGTCTTAGCCGAGATTTTTCCTTGTGCGGGAACAAAGAGGCGACCATCGTCCTCACCCGCTGCACAACCAGAGCTTACTCGCAGAAAAGTGGACACTCCCCTCATTGCCATAACGCCGGGCACCCCCCTGTTGGCTCACAGGGGTGAAAAGAGGAAGCCCTCGTCACCTGCGGAATCATCTACCCCCAAGCAGGTCAAGAGCAAAACACTACCTAGCCGACCAGCACCAATTAAGACCCCAGCCAATCCGCCAAGTGTGGGGCAACAACCTCCCTCACACCCGGTTCCATCCTAGGCTAGTCACCCTGCATCGACTTTCCAGTCAACATTGCCTATAGAACAAAGGAATAGCTTTCAAGCTTTCCTTTTAGAATCAAGTGCTTCTCTTGATGAGTCCACTCAAGAACTTATCAAAGTGGCGTTATGCGGATCAGCTGATGACTTGCATACGCAGTTAGAGTCTTGGATTCTTGGTATCTTTCCCTCCAAGAAACGGAGGTATCCCCGAAACAAGACCAAAGCAATGATGGAAATCACTACAGCTACGCCACGCAACCACAGAGAAAAGCGTCGGTCGGACTATAAGAAGGCCCAGGATCTGTACACCAAGAGCCGTGCAGATCTTGCTCAAAAGATTGTAACAGGCACTTCACTCACCACTGATACTGCTGCTCCGAACTTGAAGGATGTGAAATCTTTTTATAGGGGGATCTTTGAGGCAGAATCTCCGGTCGACCCGGAGCCGTTTGAAGCAAAACCTGCGAAGACAATTTATTATCCCATCACAGAAGAAGAAGTGGCAATCTCTATTAAGGGATGGGGCCAATCGTCTCCTGGACCAGATGGGATTACTATTACTCAGGCGAAGAGCTGCCCAATTGTTCTTCTGCGGGTACTATTTAATATAGTTCTCTATAGATGCCACATTCCAACCTCTTGGCGCGAGTCACGGACTGTGCTCCTCCCCAAGGATGGCGACCTTACGGATCCGGGCAATTGGAGACCAATAACCATCAGCTCATCTCTGTTGAGACTCCTACATAGGATCCTGGCAAAGAGGCTGACCACTCTCACCGAGTTCCACCCACTACAGCGCGGCTTTACGGATATTGATGGCACGCTGGCTAATATTCTCTTGCTGGACCACTACGTGAAAGCTAGACGTCTACACGGGAAGGCATATAACGTAGTGTCGCTCGATGTCCGCAAGGCATTTGACAGTGTGTCTCGTGACTCCATACTACGGGCACACTGAACGCGCACACCAAGATCTCTATAAATGGCACACACACCGGAAGAATCAGTTTTAGAAGAGGTGTTAAGCAAGGCGACCCCATCAGCCCCTTTTTCTTCAACATCATTATCGACGAGTTGTTGGAAACACTCAACGATACAAGGCCCGGCGGCTCCTTAACACCCGGCTTCCAAGTCAGTGCAATGGGTTTTGCGGACGACTTGGTGCTACTAGAAGACAGGGACCTCGATATGAGTAGAGCTTTGGCTCTTACTGAAGACTTTTTGAGAGCACGGGGAATGAACCTTAACCCAAAGAAATGCGTCTCGCTTACTGCAGCCGTTATCTCTGGGAAAGCTATCGTAAGGACAAAGCCGATATATACAATCAACGGCAATAAAGTACCCGCACTCCAGGACATACAACTGTTCCGGTACCTAGGACTTCCGTTTAGCACCAAGGGGTCCGCGAAACCTAATCTGCACAACCTCGTGGGATGGCTGAAGAATTTCGAAAGAGCCCCCCTTAAGCCGGACCAAAAACTTACCCTCTTGAGAGGCTATATTCTTCCTCGTGCATTCCACGGATTACAGACGCCATCTATCACTGCCGCTGCGCTTAACGAATGCGACAGGGCTATCCGGAAAACCGTCAAATGGATACTCCATCTTGGACCTCATGTGGGTAACCAATTCATTCATGCCCGTGTACGTGAAGGTGGACTTGGAATTACACAATTGAGAGGCAAGATTCCTCACATCCTTCAACAGAGGATGCAGAGATTATTGATGAGAGACGATGCCACTAAAACCATC
>OY720463.1:32654714-32677214 GCA_963082715.1 Harpalus rubripes | reverse complement strand
CAATGGATCACTTACGCATTAAAATTCAATATCCGGGCTTTCTTGTATACTTATTATTTTATATTTTCTTTACTAGCAGCTGTTTTAACCGACTTTTGGTACATATAGAAAATTGTCCGCTGAATTCAAATTTTTAAACCACAAATCTGTATCTCTTTTACTTTCTAAGATATTAAAAAATAAATATTAATATTTTGCTGAAATTTTTTTCAGCCGGCTAACATTTCTGAAACTTTTGTTACTTCTAAAGCAATGTCTGCTTAATAAATCTATTTAAACAACACATCTGTATAACTTTTATTTTACGAGTTATTAAAAATTAAAAATTTTATTCCTTGCTGAATTTTTTTTCAGCCGACTGAAAATTCTGAAACTGTACACATATAAAATAATACGGGCTGAATAGAAATTTTCAAACCGCAAGTCTCTATCTCATTTAGTTTAAAAGTTATTTAAGAAAAACCATCAAAAAAATTACAAAAATTGTCTGTGCGTGATAGTGTGTGTCTAACCCAGCACCGCTCGGACGACGGGATGTGATCCAATAGCTCCCGGCATGTGAAAATCGAAATAATCACACCCCATTTGTTAATTTTTCTACCCTGATAGATATTATACGAGAAAATGTTAATTTTTTGGATTTCACTTATATTACATATATTTAGTGTCGATGATCAATTTATACTAACTCAAAATACTACCCAAGTAAGAATTTCATCATATGAAAATACCGGCAAGTGTTCCATTAGGTTCCCGTATACACTAGTAGTATCGAGCACACATTTTATGTCATTTATTTCTGGCCAGATGGGTACTATAGGAGCAAAGACGTGTAAAAATAAGTGTTGAACAAAATTCAATATATAGCATATATGATGTATATACTTGAGAGAGCACACACGTAGTACGTAATATATGGATATGTTTAAATAAAACAACCAGAGTTAATACAAATATAATAATGTGTATGCATGCATAGGTACAACATGTATATGCAGTGCTGTGTAGACATGTGAGATGTGAAAAGTTTCACAAACAAAGTTTTTTTAAAATTACTCAAACGATATATAGTGTCGATAGCTGTTAATAAAAATGAATGCTTGCAGACATACTCTACGTATATGCTGTGCTCGGTACATATTGTCAGATGTGAACAGATACACAACAAAGTTATTTTATTATAAGTAAAAATAAATAGTGTCGATTGACATTTATACTTGATGAAAATACAACTTGGATAAGAATTTAATCATAATATACCGGCAAGTGTTCCATTGGCTTCCGGCATACACTAGTAGTGTCGAGTACACAATTTATGCCATTTATTTTTGGCCTGATGGGTATTACAAGGAGCAAAGACATATGTAAAAATAAGTGTTAAACAAAATTCAATATATAGCATGTATGATGTATATACTTGAGAGTGCACACACATAGTACGTAATATATGGATAAGTTTAAATAAAATAACCAAAGTTATTACAAATATATTAATGTGTATGCATGCATAGGTACAACATGTATACATGCAGTGCTGTGTAGACATATTAAACATGTGAGATGTGAAAAGTTTCACAAACAAAGTTTTTTTATTATTACTCAAACGATATATAGTGTCGATAGCAGTTAATAAAAATGAATGCTTGCAGACACACTCTACGTATACGCTGTGCTCTGTACATATTGTTAGATGTGAACGGATACACAACAAAGTTATTTTATTATAAGTAAAAATAAATAGTGTCGATTGACATTTATACTTGATGAAAATACTACTTGGATAAGAATTTCATCATCTAAATATACCGGCAAGTGTTCCATTGGCTTCCGGCATACACTAGTAGCGTCGAGTACACATTTTATGTCATTTATTTCTGACCTGATGGGTATTATAAGGAGCAAAGACATATGTAAAAATAAGTGTTAAACAAAATTGAATATATAGCATATATGATGTATATACTTGAGAGTGCACACACATAGTACGTAATATATGGATAAGTTTAAATAAACTAACCAAAGTTAATAAAAATATATTAATGTGTATGCATGCATAGGCACAACATGTATACATGCAGTGCTGTGTAGACATGTGAGAAAGTTTCACAAACAAAGTTTTTTTAATATGACTCAAAAGATATATAGTGTCGATAGACGTTAATAAAAATGAATGCATGCAGACACACTATACGTATATATGCTGTGCTCTGCAGATATATTAAGCAAGTATAAATAAAATTGGTACAAGTATTGTGAGATGTGTAAACAGATATACAACAAAGTTATTTTAGTTTTAGTCGAAATAAATAGTGTCTATATACGTTTATACTTGCTCAAAATACCACTCACACATTAAGTGTATATTGTATTTTGTAAAGATATTTTAATATTACTCAAAAAGAGAAAATATAGTGTCAATGAACAATTATACTTGGTAAATAATTTACTTTTTGCTAAATTATAAAAGTATTTTTAATACTAGTCAATAAAAATGGTGTCGATACGCATTTATACTAACTAAAAATACTGCTTGAGTAAGAATTTCACCATCCGACAATACCGGCAATCGATCCATTGGGTACCGACATCTACTAGTAGAAATTAGTACACATTTTGTGTCATTTATTTTTGGCCTGATCGGTTCTATATGGTAGTAGATGGTGTGCGTATAAGCTTCAATAACATGTTATGTACAATGCATCAGGCAACAGGAACCTATTTACTTTGTATTATTCAGTTCTGTTGTTCACTACAAGTGTCACGTATGTTTATTTCGATGTCGATACGAACAGTACACGTGAGGCGCCCTATTACATATGTATAATTTTTGGTTTTAATTTGTTGGTAAGATACATATTGTGATAAATCTCTGTATGTACTGGGTACTATGCCATTTACTCTCAATGATTTTTTGGTATATATATATATATATATATATATATATATATATATATATATATATATATATATATATATATATATATATATATGCTCAGTATATAGAATTAAAAATTTTGCTGGCTATATTTATGTTTTGGTGACGAAACCAAATGAAAGTGAATATATGCAGACAATGCCGAACATTATCGATGACAAACTACATACTAGGTATCTGCACGGGTGGTGGAGGGTTTAAAGCAGACATTATATGTATATATCATATGGTAAAAGGTATATTGGTGGTGCTCTATACCTTAAGGTGTCTACGCGAATAGTGTAGGTTTTAAAGTAGACACTAGATACACGTTGGCTTTTTTAAATGAACAATATAAACTGAAAAATATATATATGGTATTCCTTGCCTTAGCCATAATATTTATTTATTATATTGTTCAAATTTCTGTTATACGACAAAGCAAGGAAGGGTCTATATACTAAATAATTATTTATTATTTTTTATGTAGACGATAAACTAATATTATTATAAACTATATGGTGGTACATGCTGTACGTATAGACTTTTAATAAAAAGTAATATACAATGCATCAGGCAGCAGTCTAGTATTCTATTTACATAGTTTATTAAGAACCCGTTGTTCACCACAAGTCTCACGAATGTTTATTTCAATATATATATTTTGATACGAACAGTTCGTGGGGCGCATTGAACCATATGTATAATTTTTGTATTAATTTTTGATGTTGGTAACAAACATACATATGCAAGAGCTTGAGCACTCGTTGATGCTATGCCATTTACTCTGAATGAATTTTTGGTATATAGTGAGTGCGCCGTTCTAGAAACATTATATAGCAAGGTATATCGGGGCTCTGTACCTTAAGGTGTCTGCACGACTGGTGGAGAGTTTGATGTGCAGCAGACACCAAACACGGATTTGACGGAGAACACTATTTTTGAGTGAGTCAATATTTTCTAATGATGCTATGCCATTTACTCTCAATTAATATTTGGTATATAGTGAGTACGCAGTTCTAGGAACATTATATAATAAAGGTATATCGAGGCTCTGTACCTTAAGGTGTCTGCACGAGTGATGGAGAGTTTAATGTGCAGCAGACACCATGTAGACAGGAAACACGGATTTGACGGAGAACACTTACAATTGTTTGTGTTTAGTTTCATTATAAAATACAACAACTCAACTCAGCGAAGAGTTTTTAAGTAAGTGATTCAAAATATATATGTGGGACTGTGTGACCCTTAATAAATATATATTTTTTTATATATTGTCCGAAATTGTGTATGGACAAGGGTCTATATATATATATATATATATATATATATATATATATATATATATATATATATATATATATATATATATATAATATATGTAATATATTAATATGTAGACGGTAAATTTTATTACATATTTTTTAATATGTAGACAGCATATCCGCTAGTGAACGTTTTTATGCGTGATGATCATATGCGGGGATATATGCAGTATGCAAAATATATATGTGGGACTGTGTGACCCTTAATAACTATATATTTTCTTTATAGATTGTCCGAAATTGTGTATGGGCAAGGGTCTATATATACAATAATACATGTAATACATTATTGTGTAGACGGTAAATTTTATTACATATTTTTTAATATGTAGACAGCATATCCGCGAGTGAACGCTTTTATGCGTGATGATCATATGCGGATATATGATAGTGTAGTAGAAATAACTTCCACAGGCAATGCATGTATATTCTATTGCACTTTAAATCAGAAAAATTTTAATATCGAGTTATATATTTTTATATACCTTGAGTGAGGCAATATTTTCTATTATGTAGTATAACTATATTTGTGGAAAATATTGGCGTTGTCTACAGCATGTCCGCGGGTGAACGCTTTTATGCGTAAGGCTCATATGCGGATACCATAACCACTTTGAACGCACGAAAGTTACTATAGCACACCACAGAAGAGGATTTTTAAACCTTTGTATGTGTTTGTGTTTAGTTTCATTTTAAATTCTTCAAATAAAAGTTGTCCCAAATTAAGAGTATAATAATTTTTGTTTTATAAAATTTCCCCAAAAAGCCACCCCTAATTTTTTTAATTTTTTTTACTAATTTTTAATAAAATAAATTTAAAAAAATTTACATAAGAATTACTTTTTCTATGTACCCTTAACAAAAAAAATTAAAAATGGGGGGATTAGGGGGGAGGTTTTGAGATATTACAAAATAAAATTCTGTTTGATTCACAATTTTTCAGGAAAAGTTAAAAATTTCAAACATCCTGTGTATATAGTATATACAAAGTTATAATGCACCGGGGTAATATGAACTTCAAAAAAAATGGGGGGGGGGGAACAAAAATTATTTTTTTTGCTTTTTTTTGAAGAAAAACTATTTTTATCAATATAGCGTTAATGTACTTATACACGTTGTTTTCACTGCGCTAATAACTAATTTTGGGAGGACTAATTTTTTTTCCTATATTTATTAAAACAAAGCAAGCACTTTTCGGCACATCATTGGATAGCAAAATGATTTAAATAAAAGTTGTCCCAAATGACGAGTATATTAATTTCTGTTTAATAAACTTTTCCCTAAAAGTCACACCAAATTTATTTTTAATATTACTAATTTTCAATAAAATAAATATAATTTCTTTTACACAAAATTGACTTACTCTCTTTACCATTAACAAAAAAAATAACGAGTATATTTATATCTGTTTCATAGACTTTCCCATAAAATGTATTTTAGCTTTTTTTTAAAAAAAATTTTTTTGTTGATATACGTTCATCAAACATATTAAGTGTACACATGTTAAGAAAACATTTAAATATTTATATACATTTTATTCACTGCACTCATAAGTAATTATGGGGGGGGGGAGGGGCGTACTTAAATAAACAGAGTTGATACAAATACTCCAATTGTATTACTAAGGGCAGACCTGTTATCATTAATACAAAAATATGTGTACAGTATGTCATTTTAAATAAGTTTTTAAGTCAAAGTTAAACGTAGTCAAAATAAAAAAAAATATAAATCAAAATTAAAGTAATAAACACTTTCAACCATAAAATAAAATATTATAAACGACCCTTCTACCATTATGGAAATGTATTTGTCTCTTTTTTCATATATCGCGTTTTTCAACAAAGGTATTTTTTTCATTTAAATTGTATATATATACATCAATTTTAATATAACAAAACTTACCTGAGTCAATGTAAAAAGTTAAAAAAAAATCACAGAGATTCGAATCCATGACCTTTTGAACAGCAGACGAAAACATTACCAACATGCTACGAGTCTATTTACTTAAAATTGCTTTTGCTAAACTTAACAACCATTATTTTAAACTTTCTTTCATATTTATTTTTGTTTCTCTATTAACACTTTTTCATGTTCAACATTTCATTATTCTAATAGCGGAATATGTTATTATAAACATGAGTACTAAATTACATAACGATAATATAAAAACTATTTTGGAGGGATTCTACCTATACACATACACAAAATGGTGGACATCGGAAATATAATGCATATGCGGAGGTAAAATATTACTATCGTAGATCGCAAAATTTACTTCTGGAAAACAGGTTCTTTACAAAGTCTAAAAGTTTATGTTATACAGCTCCGGTTTTAAAATTATTATTTAGAAGGCTTGGCGCTACGCCATCCCAAGTGTCAAAAACTTCGGTAGGCACAAATAAATTATTATCAAATATTAATGTTTCATTTTAAATTACTTCGTTTTGGGAAAAAGTTTTATTAAAATTATACAAACTTCATGAGTTACACATTCTCAGTTTTACAATTTTAATTATTATGACTACAATGAACATTTACTAAATTTTAATATTAATGAAACAATTATTGTCTAAACACATAATATCTTATACCACTTTATTAACATTTTACTATACCTTTTTTTAAGCAATTAAAGTAAACATAATAAGAAATATTTTATATACATCTAGCTGCTGTGTAAAACGCTCTTTTCTAACTGCGCAATACATAAAAAAGTGCTTTAATTGCGTTTATTTGTAGTTATAAATTTTAGTAAATATTTCTTAACATACACAAAATTTTATACTTTCAACACCATAACTTAGAAACTCTATACATATTTAATAATGTTTTGTAAATTGAAATTATTTAAAATTTGTACAGTGTAAAACAGACGTTTACAAGCGGAATCGTCTTCTAACACCTCCGAAAATCTGTTCGTTTTCGACTTTTGAACATAACGGCCAAAGTTATAAAATAACGAACTTTTTCTTACTGCGCTTATTAAAGCAATCATTGCAAATTTATCTTTAACCATTTCAATTGTATTCTTATTTCAGTTCTATATTACTCAGCTTTAGCGTGGATAATAGTTTTCCCGAAAATGCCGTGACAAAGGAAACGCTTTTCCTTGAGTCCAACGAAAACATACAGTCAAACATCTCATTGTAAGTTATCATATATTTTATTTTCATTATACTTAAACATTTTAATATAAATAAATATATACTTGTTGTGTTACATTAACATCATTAATCAAATTTAAAAATGTATGCTACAAATGGTTTCTTAAAGCTTATTCATTCTTTGTTAACTGTTTACAGAGTACGATTGAGTAGTAATTTTATTGCTGGAATTCGTTTCAACAAATAATTTATGTATTTTAGCCTCCATTCGTATAAGTATTAGTCAAGAAGAATTACGATACATGAAAAGTTGTACAGTTCACTTGACGAGACTTCCAACTATACAACAAACTCGTGTGTCAAAACGACAAGTAGATGCTCACGGAAATGTATTTGAAGTAGTTCCAAATAGACCACATAACTATAACTTGGTATACGATAGCCAAGTTCCAGGACCTGCTAGACCTCCAGCAACAGCAGCACAAACGAATTCCGAACATATAATGGCTTCTAATGGGAATGTGTCTCAACAACCGATTCATCCTACAGATGTCAACAATGATGTTGATGATACATTACCCACACCATCTTCTAATGAACTTCAGGCTATTGCATCGCAACCAACAGGTACATATTAAGCTCATTTCAGAACAACTATAAAATGTGTATATTTTAATTAATACTGTACACAAGTATTGAGAACCAAAATATGTATAGAAGTTTATAAGAATCGTAAACCAAATTTATAATAACTAATGTACTGAATTCTCTAAATTATTTTTCAACCAGAGGTTCTCAATAAATAAGACATAACTTTGACATAGGTTTTTAAGTTTCTAAATAAATATCTGCAAACAACTGTACAATTATAATGCATCTGGAGATAGTGATATCAAACGTGCACTGTATATGGTTCTTTATTTATTGAACAAATTTACAACTTCTACAATATTACATATGTTATGCAATATACATCCGAAGAATCGACTGATGATGATAATCAAACTCGACGAGAACCGAAAGCACGTACCCATCTCTCAGCAGCAGTAGCGAATACTGTCATAAATGAAACAGATTTTCTCCGACATAATGTAGGAGCGATAACAGCCCAAAATGAATGCACACATTGTAATGCATATTTTTATAATGCTGAGAAAAACAGAACAGGAGACACATCTTTATGTTGCCAGCGTGGCAAAGTACAATTACCACCTTATTCAAACTGTCCCAATAGATTATACGAATTGTATACGGAAAATACAAATGATGCTAGGCATTTCCGAACAAATATTCGCCATTATAATACAGGCTGTGCATTTGCCTCTACTGTAGCAAATTATGTGAATATGGGTGCTGGACCGCACGTTGTGAAAATGAACGGAATTGTTCATCATATAATGCCGCAGATACAGCCCAGGGCCGGAGCTACTGCTAAGTTTGGACAATTATATTATCTAGACACACAGGATGCTCGTAACATACGAGATGTTAATTGGATTGAATGTTTACCTAATGTATTACAGGTATGTGTATTATTATTAATAAATACGTATAAATTAGCCTAACTTACTATTTCAATTGTAGGATATACAAAATGTAATTAAAACAAATAATCCATTTGCAAGAATGTATCGAATGCTACGTGAAGTGTATGCCTCTGAATTTAATAAAGCTGGTGGGCAAATGCCGGAGATTACTTTAGCAGTAGCAGCAAACATAGATGAAATGATCCAACAGCAACAACTTGATCCAAACAGATACAACGTACCAGCTGTTAACGAAATAGCAGCTGTTTTTGTTGGAGATACACCACCAATGCAAGTTGATATTCGTCTGTATCCGCACGGTGGTAACCCAGTGACTGTGAAAGATGTGAGCCCGCTTATAGATCCATTGTCATATCCACTACTTTTCCCATGTGGAGATTTGGGTTGGAATATTCATATGCAGCATACTGGACCAAATCAAACCAATAGATACACAAAAGTTACATGCAGAGAATATGTTTGTTATCGACTAGGAGTTAGACAACCATTTAGTACGCTGCACCATGGTGGAAAATTGTTTTTACAGTGGCTGGTAGACACTTGGGTCAGAATAGAAGGTCTGCAACTTTATTGGGTTCGGGAAAACCAAAAAAAAAATCAAAGTAGATGAATATCGTACTTTGCATGATTACGTACAGCGACGTGCCAATGTAACAGGAGAAAGAGTAGGGCGGTCAATTGTTTTGCCATCTACATTCGTTGGATCACCACGATATATGGAGCAGAAGTACTTAGATGCTATGGCTATTGTAGCACGTTATGGCAAACCAGATCTTTTTATTACATTTACATGTAATCCAACGTGGAGTGAAATACGAGATAGTGTAGAAACATCACAAGAAGTAATGCATAATCCTGACATTGTTTGTCGAGAAAGTTAAACAATTTCTTATATGAATGTAATTGGACTGATATTATTTATGTTATTTTTAAGGTTTTTAAAATGAAGTTGGATTACTTGATTGAACTTATAGAAAAACGACAATATTTTGGAAAAGTTAAGTCGCTTATGTACTCTGTGGAATTTCAAAAGCGCGGTCTGCCGCATGCCCACATATTAATTATATTGCACGAAGATGACAAAATACGGGAACCAGAACAAGTAGATGCTATTATTCGAGCTGAACTTCCGGATGAAAATGAAGAACCACGTTTGTATAACGTTGTAACACATAATATGATTCATCGTAAATGTGGAGCAAATCGACCTGGTGTAACCTGCTTACGACAAGGCCAATGTCGTTTTAAATACCCAAAACGATTTCAGGATAATACGTTACTTGGTTTGTTATTTTCATATTTTATAACAAATATATCAATAAATATGTATTTTTATTTTCCACAGCTGAAACCACATACGCTACTTATCGTAGGAGGGATAACGGAAGGCATATTCGCATGCACAATGACGTTTATGACAATAGAGGTGTTGTTCCATATTCACCCGTTATATCTTTAATACTCGAAGCCCATGTGAACGTAGAAGTTTGTACGAGTGTGAAAGCAACGAAGTATTTATACAGGGTGGGGCAGAAAAACCTATCCGATTTCAAAACGTTATAAAATTAAAACCACTCAACTTGTCAAAAATTTTTTTTATTAACATATCGCAAATTTTATGCCATTTTTAAATTTAAGTTTTGAAAAGCACATCACTCAAATGTCGTCCTTGGGAGCGGATACACTGATTTAGGCGCTCGCGGTAGCTTTCCATGACTTTCACCGTCATTTCCACAGGAATTTCTTCAATTGCCCGAGCAATTTCCCTTCGTAAAGCAAGAAGGGTCCTTGGTCGATGCTGGTAAACCTTCGATTTGAGGTAACCCCAAAGGAAGAAGTCACATGGAGTGAGATCCGGTGAGCGCGGCGGCCAACCAAGATCACCTCTCAGGGAAATGAGGCGACCGGGAAACAGTTCCCTGAGAATGTCCATTGATCGTCGCGATGTGTGGGCGGTTGCACCATCCTGTTGAAACCACACATTTTCCACGCCATTTTCTTCCATTTTGGGTCTAAGAAAATTTTCCAGCATGAAACAATAGCGCTCGCTGTTGACCGTTACGGTTTGCCCATTTTCTTCAAAAAAGTAAGGCCCCCAGACGCCTAGGCGGGAAAGAGCACACCACACAGTCACTTTTGGGCTATGGAGGGGTTCCTGATGGATTTCTCGAGGATTTTCGTCACTCCAATATCGAAAATTCTGCCTGTTAACGGCACCACAAAGGTGAAAATGGGCTTCGTCCGTGAAGAGCACAACATCGTCGTTTGGGAGTTCTCGGAGATCGCGACACAGGTTCGTACGGGTTTCAAAATCCCTTTCACTTAATTCCTGTGCAACAACCATTTTGTAGGGATGCATTTTGAGGTCCCGGTGCAAAATGCGCCGAATACTGCGGTTGGAAATCGCCAAAGCGAGCGAATGTTTTCGCGCCGAACGACGCGGGGAACGTTCAATCGCGGCTCTCACATTGGCCACGTTTTCAGGTCCTGTTGCTGTCCTGGGACGTCCAGGCGACTTCTTTTTCAATGCTGAACTCGTCTGTCTAAAATTTGACACCCACACTTTAATCGTAGCGTGATGTGGAACAGGATCATGACGCCCGAGTCCGAAATGAATTCGAAAAGCACGTTGTGTAGCAATTATCGAACCGCCGCATTCGATAAACCGCTCAATAACAAAAGCACGATGTTCACCAGACCAAGGCATGTTGACTACTGACAAATGGCATAAAACCGGCTTTCTAACGGTTTTTACCCCACTACTCTACCTGCTCCCTCTTCTGGGAAAAAGGGATTTGAAATCGGATAGGTTTTTCTGCCCCACCCTGTACAAATACGTACACAAAGGACATGATGGCATTCTTTTGGACTTTAATCAAGGTTTACGACATGTCAACGGTGTTGTATTTAGAGACGAAGTGCACAATTACCAAACTATGCGATATGTATCGTCACATGAAGCCTACTGGCGCATCGTAGCATTTCCATTGACATATAACAATTTATCTGTATTTCAAGTATGTAAAAATATTAATTTTATTTACGTTATATTATAATATCATTAATTACAGTTATTTATACATTTACCGGATCGCCAGACAATTGTTTTTGATGAAGAAGATGTAGCAGCCGCACTTGCTGAAGAGAAAGAAACCCATCTTTTAGCTTGGTTTCAACTTAACCGTACGGATCCAGAAGCTAGAAGTTACACATTTGTGCAAATTCCCGAACATTTTACATGGCAACGACAGCAACGCAAATGGACTAAACGAAAGTCACACTTTCATACGTTGGGCCGATTACCAGATATTAAACCAACAGCTGGAGAACTATTCTATTTACGCCGATTATTAGGAGTTGTGCGTGGTGCAACATCATTTCAGCACCTACGTACTGTTCATGGGCATGAGTACCCAACATTTGGTGCAGCATGTATTGCTAGACATTTAGTGGAAAATGATGAGGAATATACCAAATGTATGCAAGAAGCTGTTGTTTATAAATTACCAGCAGCTATACGGCAACTATTTTTGCATTTATTATTGTGTTGTGCTGTGCAAGAACCACTGACATTATTCACAACATTTCAAAGTGATATGATGGCTGACTTTGTACAGGAGAATGTTGCTAATCCGCTCAACCAATTACTGCTACACTTAGATACAGCATTACGTAGAGCCAACCGGAAGAACGAAGATTTTGGATTAATGCCACCACAGCCAGATCAGTTATGGTAAGTGTTAAAAATATTTTTTTATAGTACACATAACAATAACAGATATATAACATATTTTATAGGTCACCACATGGCGCGGATGGTAACATTAATGACCATGCAGATGAAGGAATACGAATGCAGCAGCTTATGAACAACGACCAAACACAAACATTTAATAGAATCTTGGATGACTTAGATAGAGTATTAATAAACGATACAGCAGGCCCTAAACTACATTTTATTGACGGACCAGCGGCTTTTACACACAGTTAAAGCCATGGGAATTACACCTGTGAGTGTAGCATTCATGGGAATTGCTGCCATTTTACTACAAGGCGGTGTTACTACCCATACACAATTTGGATTACCAATCAAACTGACAGAAGATTCAAGCAGTCGTATTGCACACGAAGATATTCGTGCTAAAGAGCTTCTTGCAACACCAATCATAATTTGGGATGAAGCTGCAATGACCTCCAGATATGCATTAGAGTGTGCAGATAGGTTATTACGCACGTTAACAGGCGTAGATGTTCCATTTGGAGGCAAAGTGTTAGTAATGGGTGGAGACTTTCGACAGTTATTACCAATTTATCGGGAAGGTGGACGCGATCAAGTTCTCAGCATATCACTAAAGAACAGTGCATTGCGGCCTTTGTTTATTCAACATAAATTTCATGTAAACATGAGAGCTGATCCGGCCGAACGAGATTTTGCTGATTATTTGTTACACATTGGAGAAGGCAACCATACAGAAGTACTAGGACTACCGGAAGAATATTTTCAAATACCCGATGAAATGTGTGTTAGTATAGACGACCTTATAACGGAAATATATGGTAATGATCCCACTGCATTTGGACAGAGTGATAGAGCCATATTGTCACCGACTAATGTTGAAGCCGATAATATTAACGCAAAAATATTATCAAAGTTACCAGGACAGGAACGAAGGTAAATTATATTAATATAATATAGCTACGTTTTGTTAGTATAATCATGTGTATTTTTACAGATATATATCAGTTGATAAATTAGTAGACCACGATCAAGGCGACTTCTATGTACCATTGGATTTATTAAACTCTCTTTCACCGCCGGGATGCCCGCCCCATGTTCTATCTCTAAAACCTAAAGCTGTTGTTATGTTGCTACGAAACATAGAACTGGCTGCAGGCCTCTGCAACGGTACACGTTTAGAAGTTGTACGCATGGACGAACATGTACTTACTGCGAACATATTGACTGGTACTAGAATTGGAGATCGCGTGTACATAGCTCGTCATGATATCGAGTGTGATCCATCCAGCACTCGGTATCCATTCAAATTTATCCGTCGTCAGTTTCCAGTAAAATTGTCATATGCTATGACAATCAACAAATCCCAGGGCCAAACTTTGGAAAAAGTTGGAATTTACTTACCATCATGTGTATTTGCCCATGGACAAATGTATGTTGCGCTTTCTAGAGGTAGAAAGCCAGCAGATGTCAGAATTGCTATAAAGGAATCCCGAACCCAAGGCAGACTAAGTAAGCGTCGAGGAATTTATACAAAGAACGTAGTGTACAAAGAGATATTGGAGAATTAGTATTATCAAATGATCAATTTTACAAAACATCTATTAACAAAGAGTACGGCTGCGGTATTTCGCTACCGAAAAGCGTCTCTAAGTTATAAAGATGATTGTAAAAATTGAACAATAAAGGAGGATATGAGATGTAATATAGCTTTCAAATTGAACCTTGGAACAATCATTTTGTAAGTATAAAAATATATAGCAAAGTTTATGTTTATGTAAAATTCTGTTTCTATTCAAGGCGCAACTGATATCTACAAGTTAGTCATGAAGACATACCGGACGAACGGAAAAATAAACATTTATAAATACAATATATGGACATTAACATATTTTTTTAACATAATAATTTATACTATATAAATATTTTGTAATTACTTAATTTAGTTTGTAGTTTACTAAAGTATTGTAAATTATTTAAGTATGAATGTGTAAAATGCCTGTAAAATGTATAATATGCTTATGTTGTACGAACCACAAATTAATATTTCCATTTTACTGTTGCAGGGTCCAAATACACTCAACTACAGGTGCACAAGTCAGGATGGGATCAAGCAATTATGATGATATCTGAAAGATACATACTAATACATTAGTCAAAATTTATGGTTTCTCTTTTCTTTCGACTTAAATTCAAATAGATTCGCAATGATGATAAAAAAGGGCCACTGTTGTTGCTGTCGGCTATACTTTTTCTGAGCGAATCCTATTTTTTCCAAATTATTGTTGAATAATCATTGAGTTATTACTCTTTAATACAAATCTTTAATTTCTTTTTTTTATGAAATCTAAATAAATTGATTTCTCTTATCACATTTCAAGTGAATATCTTTTATTAAATAATCATAACTTAATCTGCTCCAGTTCGATACATATGCTGCCATTTTCCTGTTATATAAAAAATATTAATAAAAATATGCTATATGTTGTTGTTATATATAACCTATATCCCCATGACATGTATACATTGAATAATTTAAATTCTTACTACACTAAGAAAAATATTTTATTTTCCAAATTTTTGATTTCATTACTAACAATTGTGTATTCTCTTGTTATCTGTTTATTTTATTTAAATTTGTTAAATATTTCATAATAATACATATTTAAATATAAAATAAAATATTTATTGTAATGTTGATTTGCAAGCTTAAAATCTGTTTTGGAAACAGCTAATTTCAGGTGTATTATGTTTAACCTAACCTAAATATTATCACAATTATATTATGTTATTATATGTTTACACGTTCTTATATTTATAACATTTTACTTGAAAATGTCTCAAAGAACAAAAAAGTAAATTTAAATAGCGGGAAGATAATATTTGGGATATTTTTTGTATAATTCAAATTATGAAATACTATGACAATATGTTATTAACAAATAAATATTTATTTTTTATAAATCTATTACAGTACAATATACCAGTATCTACCTAAGGTAATAAATACTTTTTAATAATACATATTTAAATATAAAATAAAAATTTAATGTTAACTTGCAAGCTTGAAATCTGTTTTGGAAACAGTTAACTTCAGGTGTATTATGTTTAACCTACAGCGATATATAGTCGTTTCAAATTCAGTGTATTTTAATGTTACCTACAACACTGTCTACGTACGGCGATACATCGCCGCTTCACTAGTGTCTAATTAAAACAAAGCATTGCGATGGCCCCAACGGGTGTTCACGCAATGTGATTTCTGCCCAGTGCTCTGAATGTCAACGTGAAGAAATTCAAGCAAGGTAAACGGCGGGAGTAACTATGACTCTCTTAATCAGCAGCCTACACGTGGCGCCGCTGTTGTTTACGAATGTTGATCGGATCGACACCTGCTAGACCTCTGGGGGTAGCGAAACCCCCACCCATGTGCCACCATCATGCAGTCCAGCCCAAGCATGCAGCCGCCAAAGCCTATCCTGCGCTTCACCCAAAGTGGCGGCATCAGAAGGGGGTAGGTGGTGCGGGTTGCCAGCCCGCACTCTCACCTGAATTTGATAAGGTCCTGACTCCACAAAGATGCCTCGGACTCCAGCGGGCACGGGTTCGTCCGCTGGTTCACCTGCAGGAACCCAAGGCACCAACCAGGCAACGACAACGGTACCATCCACGGACGCCGCACCCGCGGCGACCCGCGCAAGGCCAGCACCGCCTACACAACTGGCCATACCCGTCCCGTCCGGGACGCAGTCAAGGGAGTCCTCCGTAACCACCTCACGAACACGAACGCCGTGCTCACTACCCCGAATACGTGAAGGATTTAGAGTCTAAGCTTTCATGCCCAAAACCAATACTCTGGGCCAAGATAGCGAGTATCGAGGCCAAACGAGCAAAGGGCTTAGTAAGCTACAAGGAGCTGGAGAAGGCGACCGGGCTGACAAGCCATCAGCTCCGGTACATTAGAGAGCAAAAGGAATACGAAGCTTATTTAGAACAAGGCAAGAAAAACCTGAAAGCGACAGCCTTCAGGAACTTTTTCAAGCAAGGCCCCGATTCTGGTTCAAGCACGAAACCAGGGACCAGCACATTCGGTCCACCTTCTGCCTCTACTGCTACCTCGTCTCTCCCAACGACATCACCCCAGATCCACACCCCTGGTGAAGGGGATCACTTACAAGAACGACACTCCCTGCTTCCTGTAGGACACACTCCGCCTACAGACACTACGGGTAAACGAAAACCCTCTACATCCCCGCGCAACCCGCCCAAGAGGAGTAAACCAGCGGCCTCGACACAAGGCAATGCCATTCCATCCGGCAGTGCTGCCGCTGGCACCACCGTACTCCAGAGGGCCACGGAAGCCTCACGACCTGTCGAGGAAGACCGCTCCTATGCCGCTGTCGCCGCATCTCCACCGCCGGTGACAGAGGCGCCCGTCCCTATGGCGCCCAAGAGGAAACGGTCTTCCCCGACAAAGACGCCTTCCCCAAGGAAGGCCATCCGAGCCGCTCCTCGGACCAGTCCTGTGGAACTGGAAACGCAGTCCATACCGCCCAGGGAACCAGAGGAGCGCCCTCCACCCTGGCCAATTAAGGAATGGGACGCCACCGAGTCCCCTCTCCGGAGAAAATCCCCTGGCAAAAACGTCAGCGAGGAGGCCCGCCTGAACAACAAGGTGGAGTTTCTACACTTCCTTCTCCGTGCCAGAGGAAACGTCAATACCGCTACTGCCGATCTCATCACTATCGGCATCAGCGGGAATGAGCAGGAGCTCCAATCGGCGATCTCCAATTGGCTGTCACAAGCGCTGCCTCCTACCAACACCAGGATGAAGCGTGCGGCGGACTACAAGAAGTCACAGGACCTTTTCTTAAAGGACCGCGCTGCCCTTGCGGACAAGATCCTTTCCGGCACGCCAATCCTGGAGCCAGATACGCTGCCCGAGATGAGCGATGTAGAGGCTCTCTACCGAGGACTCTTTGAAACCAGCTCTACTGATGCGGACCTTGTCACCTCCAAGAGCAGGAAATCCATCTACTCACCGATCACCAAAGACGATATCGAGAAAGCAAAGCAGTCCGGGAGCAACTCCTCTCCGGGGCCAGACGACGTCCTGGTCCCGCAGGTCAAAGACTGCCCTAACCACCTGCTAGCTGCACTTATTAACATCGTCCTGTATAGGACTGTGACGCCATCGGTGTGGCGTAAGAGTAGGACAATTCTCCTGCCCAAGGAAGGGGACAGACGAAAAGCCAGCGACTGGAGGCCGATCACCATCGGATCCGCTGTCCAGCGGTTGCTGCATTGGATCCTGGCCAAGAGACTCTCCTCGGTGGCCGAACTCCATACCCTCCAAAGAGGATTCCGGGAGGTAGACGGATGCCTCGCCAACGCCCTGGTGTTAGACCATTATATCAAGGCCAGAAGGCTTCATGGGAAGGCCTACAACGTGGCTTCCCTGGATGTCCGGAAGGCCTTCGATACGGTGTCGCACGACAGCATCGTCAGGGGCCTTTCCCGAATCGGAATGGACGAGGAGACCATTAGCTACATTCGTAGCACTCTTGCCGCCACTACCAACATCACAGTTGGCGGCTGTACATCTAAGGAAATCAGCTTCAGGAGGGGGGTTAAGCAGGGAGACCCGCATATCCCGGTCCTTTTCAACATCGTCCTCGACGAGCTGATAGAGGACCTAAACCTGCGTCAGCCTGGCGTAACCCTTTCCTCCACCACAAGGGTTGCCTGCCTGGGGTTCGCCGACGACCTGATTCTACTTGAAGATCGAGATGTCAACATGGGGACATCGCTGGACATCGCCAACAACTTCTTCCGGAAGCGCGGCATGGCCATCAACCCCGCCAAATGCACAGCCATTTCCGCCTCGGTCGTGTCGGGGAAGTCTGTACCTTCAAGTACCTCGGTCTTCACTTCGCGGCCACGGGGGCTGCGAAGCCCACGCTGCGCAACCTCGCCACCTGGTTGCGGAACCTCGAGCGGACGCCACTCAAGCCTGACCAGAAGTTTTCCATCCTGAAGCTGCACTTGATTCCTAAAATGTACCACGGTCTCCAGACGCCATCCGTTACGGGGAAGGTTCTTGCTGAATGCGATCGTGCAATCCGACGACACGTCAAAAAGGTCTTACACTTCAGCGACCACACGGAGACGCATTTCTTATACGCCCGAATCCGCGATGGAGGGTTGGGGATACCATGCCTCCGATCCGCCATCCCTCGCATCGTCAAGGGCAGACTCGAACTGCTGAAGGAGGAAGATTCTATCACGGCCAAACGCCTCTCCCTCACTCCAACAGCAAACTGGTACCACCGGGTCTCAAGACCAAGTCCAGTCGCGAACCCAGAAGCTGAACGGAGGGAGAAGATGAGCATGAGTCCCCTCAGTCGTGGCTTGGAAGAAGCTGTGGAGAATGGCGCAAGTAGATCTTGGCTCCTCCAACCTCCCAAGGGCTGGACTGGACGAGACTTCGTTCGCGCCATCCACCTGCGCACCAACAACCTGCCGGTGCGTGGGCTACAATACGCTCCCGCCCACGACCGACAGTGTAGAGCAGGATGCGCCCGGGTCGTGACGCTCTGCCATGTCATGCAGGGCTGTAAGACCAACCACTACGGGCGCATCGAGCGTCACAACGAAGTCGCCAACAAGATCGCGCGTCACTCCAGATCCAAGGGCTGGCTAATAGAAAAGGAGCCACGTGTCCGCCATCCAGACGGCCAGCTGTTCATCCCGGACCTAGCCGTTCACCAACCCAACAACCTGACCATCATCGCTGATGTCCAGGTCTGCTGGGAGGGTCCAAGGCCACTTGCCGAATCCTGGGAGAGGAAGCGGCAGGTTTACGATCACCCAAGGTTCCGTGAGGCAGCTGGCAAGAGGTGACCAGGACGAGAGATCGTGGTCCTCCCCCTTCTCGTAGGAGCGACAGGTACGTGGCCAAGAGCCAACCGGCCAACCACGGAAGCCCTCCGGCTTCCCAGTTCTATCCGTGCCTCTTGTGTACACTCCTGCTTGAAGTGGGGAAGCAGTCTCCATCAGCGTTTCATGGCCAGCACGTGGAGAAAGCGCGTGAGGACGCAGTTCCCCCTGGAGCCCGGTGGGTCCAACATCAGCCCCACAGTCCAGCAAGCCCACCCGAGACCCCTCGGCAGCCGATCCCCTGAAGGATGTGCCCCTCCCCTTATGAATCATGTTACACACATAAGATGTTATTTTGTTCTTAAATTTGCACTGTTTATTTCTCTCTATCGGGGGCTACACCGTACCGGTATAATGTATCTATGTTAAGAAAATAAAGATATTATAATAGCCAAATGCCTCGTCATCTAATTAGTGACGCGCATGAATGGATTAACGAGATTCCCTCTGTCCCTATCTACTAGCTTTGCGCAGTGGCGATATCGTAACCGATGGGTCAACGAATATCGCATTGTGCAGAGTTCACACTTGAGACATAAATTTATGTACAGAGCGAAATTTAGAGAAAGTGTATTGGTTAGCATCAATCGCACCCTTATTGCACTGGGGAAACACTTCCCCGCAGTGACTTCGGAAACGAATAGAAGGCGGCAAGGTGAGCCGAGCTGCTGGTAAACCTACGACGCGTAAGTTTCCTTCTTACGGCTAAGTACGCCCAGTGCTCTCATACCGCAGGCCGAATCCGTGCGCAGCCCGGAGAAAGCCTGTGTGGGAAAGGCTTTGTATAGCGCAGGCCACATAAACCAGTCTTTCTGAAGACTACCAAACAAACGAGGATGGCCCCAACCAAGTCTGCCACGGAGGCTTGCAAGGCCATCCAAAAACATATCAAGACTCTAAGCCAACTTGTTGCTGAACTAAAAGGCAACATAGAGAAGAGCAAAAGTGGAAGCTCTAAGGCTGATAGGTTCGCAAAATGCGAGTCCATGGAAGAGACTATTGACCTGTTAAAAAGCGAGCTTGCCCCTATCCTAGCCGCTGCACCGATGGACCAGAAGCTCAATGACATCATGAGCAAGCTGGAAAAGATGAACAAACGGGCAAATGAACCTATTAAGGCATGCTATAGCCAGATTGCTGCGGCTGGCAAACCCAATGTCACTCGAGCAATCAGGAAAACAGCAAAGTTACCAGAAACATTCAGACGGGTAATCTCTCCACTGGCAGACAACGAATCGTTGAAAACCAGTGAGGAAACAAAACTGAAATTGACAAAGACAATAAATCCGAAAGTAATTGGATTCAAAGCTGACAAAGTGGTGAAAGTCAGCAATAAAAGGGTCATAATTGAGTCTTTATCCAAGAACGTTGAAAAACTTATTGGATCGAAGGAACTAAAGACCGCTGGACTAGTAGCTAAAGTGGCTGAGAAATACAATCCGAGGGTCATTGTAAAATATGTACCCTCAGCGACAAGTGACGCAGATCTTATCCAAGATATTGTTCGAGAGAACCCTGAGGTCACAAAAACAACAGATGTAAAACTTATAGGAAAGACGGGCCCTAGAGGTCAAAATTGGTTCCATGCGATATTGGAAGTCACTCCGCAAACACGCGCCTCACTCATACTAACGCAGGTGCATATTGGTGGTTGGGCATACTGTCGGGTTGAAGATCACGTCTCAATCCGCAGATGCTCTAAGTGTCAAGGGTTCGGGCACACATCAGTGAACTGTAAAAGGGACGAGGAGTGTGGGCATTGCGGAGGACGCCACGCATACAAGGACTGCACCAAAAAGGCTGAGCCTCCTAAGTGCATGAACTGTAAAAGAGACAACTCAAAGGAAATAGCGCACGCACCACGTGACCAAAACTGTCCACACTACAAGCGTAAACTGGCCGCCTTTTTAAAAAACATCAATTATGGTGCTTAAAGCTATAAATATGATCCAGGCAAACTTGCAAAATTCAAGACTGGCCACTCAGGAAGTAGTAAGTTTAGCGAGAAGAGATAAGATAGATATTTTGGCTCTTCAAGAGCCATATAACTACCTTAACAAGCAAACCAACACTTACATGATACCTAACGTCCCCGACGCACAGGTAATATCTGTAAGTGACAAACAGTTCTTTGCGGCTATCTGTATTCTCAATCCTAATCTGAAAGCTCTAAAGATGGCCCAGTTTACCAACGAGTTTCAAGTTATATGCGAAATTACAAGTGGACAGACTGCGATCGTGGTGGGTTCCATATACTTTGCGCCAAGAAATAATATGGAAACTGACCTTGAGTTCTTCTCTAAAGCAACAGATGCACTCCATGGAGCACAACAGGTGTATTGTTGTGACGCAAATGCCAATTCGGATGTCTGGTACTCAGGCACCAACGATGACAGAGGTCGCACGCTGTTGGAGTTCTTGATGGATAAGGACTTGTACTGCATTAACGAAGCTGGACAACCAAAGACCTTTAGTGGACCCAACGGTGAGAGTAACATTGATGTTACAATCACCGGAGGTAACGCAATGCCTAATATTAATAAATGGGAGGTGAAGGTTGGCGTACTTACAAGCGACCATCGACCTATTCTATTTGAATATCTTGCCGATATTAAAACGCAGAACACAACCTCCGGATACGTACTCAAACATGGTAACTGGGAAGCTATAAGGCTCTGTCTGACAGATCTCATAAACCATATCGACTCCCTGCCCTGGGAACCGACCACAGAACGCATAGACTACATAGTAGATACACTAACTAGTGGCATACAGGCTATCCTGGATAGCTTTGTACCGAAACGTAGACTCTTTGCTGGCAGAGAAGATTGGTGGACTGAGAATCTTGAAAGACATAGATGCAAAGTCCAAAAGCTCAAACGCCTAGCGCAGCGAGCCAGAGACCAAGCAGACAGACGAGTACATGCCAACAACT